>JAOEGS010019956.1:0-10535 GCA_025447755.1 Corythornis vintsioides
ACAGAGCAGAAATGGAGAAGCAACAGTAGCACTAATGATCTTGGGTAACACACCCAACTTGGTGTGTATTAAAAACCATAATATTTTAAAAAAAAAAGAAAAGAAGCTTCCTTGGGAAACAAAATTAATTCTGCATTTACCATTTAAAAAAAAAATGCTATTAATATGGAAGTTTGAGGGTAAAAAAACTGCATTTATCTCTACCCTTCACTCCAGAAACAGCTCTGGGCCAAATGTGGAACTACTGAACATTGAGACAACTCAGCATCACAAGGGCAGCAAATGGTCCTTGAAGTGCAACTACTTCATGTACCAGTTTCATCTATGACCTGCATGTCTCACCTTTCCCATCATCTCACTCTAAAGCCTAGCTGCTGTCTGAAGCATTGTGCTCATCTTCTTTTCCAGACAGAGGATGTTTGGATGAATCATTGGCTTCTTCCAAAGCAACAGCCCCTTTCCTCTGTGGCAGGACACTGAAAAAGGCCTCCTTCCAGTCTCTCTTCTCCAGGTAGGCAAGGATGATCTCAAACACATGACTGACAGCTAACACTTTCCTGCTCTTCATCTTGACAAAGTTCCCAAGTGGGAGCTGTGCATGCCTAATTCCCTGCTCCACAGCTTTCTTGTATGTAATTCCCTTGTGGTGGTTGTGATCTACCAGGCCCCCAATCAGATAGGCTTTCTTCTCATCAAGCTCCTGGAGAACATCTGGGGAGTCTGAGGTGAGATACCCCAGGTCTTCTTTCTTGATTAGCTCCCCATAGTGCTCTGTTCTAATTTGGATATCCTTCCAGTTCACACAGCCTTTGTCATTTTCATTCACGTTGCTCTTCAACCGTTCCCCGTGGCTGGTCAAGTAGAACTGCACAGGATGAAACGCTTTGCGGTTCTCTGCATAACATCTCTGGATTTGCTTGTGAAGCTTCTTGACACCCTTGAGCACCATGAGGTGCTCAAAGCTGCAGTCCACTACCAGGAGAAGGGCGCTGGGCACGACCTCCCAGCGCAGCCGCTTCCCGGCGCTCCCGTCCTGGCCAGGGGGCGGTTGGGACTGACGCTCCGGTTTCCTCTTCTGACGCTTTTCCTTCCGTTTCTGCCTCCGTAGATCTTTCTGTTCTTCCCACTGTTTCTGCTTCAACAGCTTCTTCCTCTGCCTCTTGGACATGGGCTCAAGGCATTCCCTCTTGTCTGGGCTCTCCTCCCACCTCTCGACTGGACTATCACACGACTTCACCTCTGCTTCCAGGTCAGGAGCTTCAGGGGATGTGGTATTTTCTGGACTTTCTGCTGGCCTTTCTGTCGACATGAGCTTTGGGCCAGGCTTTTCTCACTTGTTTCTCAACACGTGACAAGTATTTCATGAAAAGCAAACTTGTCCTTCATTAATTCTGTAAGAAACAAAACAATAGTATGAGTGTTATTAATTAGAAGTTTAATTAGAACAACTATCACTCTCTAACTACAATAAGCCTGAATAAAAAAGTAGTAAGAAATGGCCTTTTTTTATTTATTTAAAGCTAGGTTAGTGCCTCTGCAAGCTGACATATAAAATACTCAAGATTATAACCTGCATTCAGAACATGTCTAAAACTGCAACATCTGCAGCTACTCCACAGTTTCCATTCAAAGCAATCTGTGAAAACTGCATAAAAATGGGATTTACACTGGATTAAATGTAAATGAAAAAACACTAGCGGTGCTATTATGTGCACACAAACTGCTCTCAAATAAACAGTAAAAATTCAGTGTGATACAACCATGGCAGCCCAATAGCAAAGACTGAAGACATTTGTGAGGGGAATAAAATGTGAATGAGACAGACCCCTTCAAAATTAACATTTACTTCTTCTGAGAAGCCAATACACCAGTGAACCACTGAGGCTGGCTGCTGTGAACAGGGATGACAACTCAGCAAAACGTGCCTTCAAACGAGCCACAATTCCAGCCTCCCCTTTGCATGACAGGTATTTTTTTTACACTAGCACTCGACAGCCATGTAATTTCCCAAAAGCTCTGCACCCACAGAGCAAACGCATAGTAAAAAACCCCAATCCCCCGGCTGCTTCCATGCCAGAACTATCGGTAAAACAGAAAACCCGGAATGTTTTCGCTTCCAGGGCCGAGTAAGGAGCCGAGGCCCAAGGAGCTGAGGTGGCTGCGGCCCCTCGAAGGGCTGGTCCCCTCCCCTACACGACCGAAACACCTCATAACTCAACGGGCCCGGCCACCCTCAAGGTCTCCGCGGGCGGGGACACCGTGACACGCAGACCCACCCCACAGGGTCCCCTCACGCACCTACACCCCCCCCCCCCCCCGCCCTCACTCCCGCCCCGGAGGACGGCAGCTGAGCGTGGGGACAGGCGGAGAGGGTGTCACACTCCGCCATTTTTCCCCCCCCTCTTCATTCCGAGGCAAGCGGAGAGCGAATCCCAGCCTTTTCCAAAGGGGAAAACAGCGGAGGGAAAGGGACGGGGCTGGGGGGTGCAACGTACCCGCGGCTGCTGAGGGAGGGGAGAGGGGAGAGAGGAGAGTGGCGGGAAGCGCGCGCCGCCTTTCCTCCCGCCTTCACATCCCGGCGGGCAGCGCGCGGCGGTCACGTGACGGAGGGAAAGCGTCGCGTCCTCCTCACCGAGCACTGGCGCCGGTGGCGGGTGGGAAGCTGCTGTCCCCCCCCTCCCGGTGTTCGCACTCATCCCCTGCTTTCACCCGGAACAGCTTCCGCCTAGTAAACAAAAGCAAGCAAAAGCTACAGCGCAGTCGTGCTTTGCGTTTCTAGTGCCGGTGACACCGGTTGTGACAGATGCCAGCCGGGGGGTGGCTGCTACCGCCTGTGGGGTGGGTTACGCCGGGGTGAGGGAGGGGTCTGTGGCGGGAGCAGGCGCTGCCCGGCTCGGAGCACCCTGAGGGAAGCCGCGTTTACCGCCTGCCCGAGCATCGCGGGATTCTGAGGGGCCAGAAGAAAGAAAACCTTATTTTAATCCCATGGGTTTTGATGACACGCTGTGGAGTTCACGCAGGGGCCAGCAAAGTATTTTTAAGTGGCAACATTCCCCGGGGCACATTTGGATCTCCACAGATACCTCAGAATTCCCTGTGTCCCCTCCACAGGGGGTAGGTGCCATTCCCTGTGCCCCCTTCATGCTCCTGATTTTTAAGAGCCTTTTTTTTCCTGTCTGGTGTCAATACCCAACAAAGAGCCACGTTCTTTCACCTTCAGATAACTCTGCTGAAAGAGCAGCCCTGGTGCAGCAGCCAGCTCTGGAAACTGGGATTAGGTTATATAGGAAAAATGTATTTTAGGCAGCTGAAATATGTAGAGATCTGTTGGCCCCTGGTTAATGAGGCACACGAAGTTAGCAAACATACAAGGGACTGCTACCATAATACCCTTTTCATCTGCATTGGCGTTGATCTCAAGTTTCACTGGTTCCAGATACCCACACTCTTGGGTTTTAGTGCTGGTTTCAGGTTTACTACAGCTATGTTAGAGTCACAAAACTGTGTGGTGGCACTAGAGCAAGACACTGACCTTTAACTGCTGCTGGTATTCCATATTTGCTGTAATATTTAATTTGCCATCCCTACTCCATGCCTTGCTTTAAAAATAGCTAGATTTGCATTTGCTTGAGCCAGTGTCTATTTAAAACCTCACTCACGTTACTATTAATGTCCAGCTTTACACGCCAGCATCACACAAGTCTGAGTGAGCCACTGTCCCTATGAAGAATCCTTTGTTTTATTTTGCTTGTTAAAAGCCTGCAGCTCAGTTACTACTCAAGCCCATTTGCTTTCTTTTTATTTAAAAAAAGAAAAGCAAAAAGGCATCTAAAAAAATCCCGAGTGACACACACAACTCACCTTCAACCAGTGGCTCTGCTGGGCATTTCCCACCCCTGTGGCAGAAACAGGGGGTGGTTTATTCACCAAAACACACCAGGAGCTGGGGCACTGAAGGAGTTGAGGGGCACAAAGTGTCTTGGGCACTGCGTGGCTGGAAGTTTGAGTTGAAAACCAAGAGCTTCACACAATGTCCTGTGAAGAGAAGACAAAACCATTTTGTTGACCTCGGAAGAGGTGAGGAAATCTCATTAGTTTTATTAGGTCATATAAAGATACGAGCCTTATAGTTTGGACTCTGGAAAATGTGCAGCTACAGTGATACTTTGACCCCCAGAACATGTGCCAGCCTGGAGGGAAATGTCCATCAGGGGCTGATCCTGCAACCTCTGCATGTCGTGGACTTTGGTGGGCGCAGCTCTGCTTTCAGTGGTGTCATCTGGCTTCAAGGAAGCCACTGCTGATTTAATCTCCCTGGGACTGAAGAGGCCCAGGCCTCCTGTTTTGAGACATTTGAAGACTATACCAAATCTGGGTTGTGGGTATGTATATGTGTGTATGCACGTGGAGATGTGTGGATGCTATTTCTCTAGGTTATGGTTACATCCTTAGTACCATAACAGGTGCTGCTACGATGGTGTCCAAAAAGACAGGCTGGTTTACCTCAGCAGGGGAGCTATCCTCTGATATTCCAGTGTCTAAGAGAGGCCCTTCTTTAAAATAACTTCATTTCAAGGAAAAAAGACATTTCCTCTCTCCCAGATTTCAACCCAATGTCAACTCCTCCTTGTGAGTGAAGTGGTCTCTCCCCAGGCAGTTGGTTTTGCACACAGGTAGTGCCCATATTTAAAACAAAACAAAACACAAATCAAAAAACCCCAGGAAGCTGGGCAAGCTCCTTCTTTACCAAACTCTGCCTCAGCCCCTTGAATTCAGGAGCTTCCACAAGGTGCTGTGAGAGGAGCACAGACAAGGAGCATTGGCATGGACCTGCTGGGCAGTGATTGACATCTATGGTGCTTGGCATCTCTTCTACTGCAAGGCACCAAGGGAGGCATTTCTATCACTCAAGTTCTCACCTTACCAACCCTTACTAATACAGAGGAGCTGGTGGCAGAAATGGCTCCTTGGGAGCAGCTAAATGCAGCCTGGGGCAGCACTGATTCCCTCAGGGTGTTTGTAGCTTATGTTCTTGCTCATGGATGTTCCTCCTCTACAAGCAGGACATCCTCACAGAGCCATGGAAGCTTCATATGCCAAGGGAGAGGGTGGTCCCTCAAAGACTGTGACACCCAAGGTGTTCCAAGGAACACAAGGGGGTGGCCTACTGCCCTACTGTCAGGGGAGGGTCCTTCAGCAAGCCCTGTGGAAAGAGGAAAATAGAGGTGTAAAGGAGGACTGGGTTGGCCCTGCTGTCAGACCCAGCCAAGCAGGTACTATTCTCTGTGATGGGATAGAGTGGTTGGTTTATCTCATCTTTTCAGTCCCTAAACCTCTGCCACTGCAATGCTGTAAGATGGGGGTTGGGGCCACTGAAAGAGAGAATTATTTGGCATTACACAACACAGCAGCAACTGACATTGCACCTGAGTCTCCATAGCAAAGTAGCATCACTTTTGGGGATGACACTGCTAAATCTCGTGTGCTTCTGCTTCCAGGAAGACCCTTAAAAAGCATCTGGGGTTGCTCAGAGTTGATGTAGGACAGTGGAGACAGTGACCAGGGTCTGACCCCTGGCAGCAAACAGACCCAGTGTCTCTTTCATTCATTCAGAGGAGGAGTGGCAGGATCTCCTAGTCCTGCTGGGACTGGAGATGGGCTCCCCCCTCTCAGAAAAGTGGCTCTGTGGGCTCAGTTTTCAAAAATGAAAGCCAAGGTGATCAATAAAATGGGGTAGAAACCACCAGTTACCTTAGTCCTTAATAATTAACTGGAAGTCCCTTTATGAACTTAGTACCTGAGTGTGGAATTTGGAATCTGACCTTTACTACATCTAGATAAACAGTGTGGCTGACCCTGCAGCTCCCTCTGCGAGCAGCTCTCCACTCTCAGCAGCTCACCTCTGGGAAGCTCTCACACTTGATGCTGCAGGCAGGAGCTCAGTGGAGTCCAGCATGATTCTTCTTACTGTGCTGTTCCTCTGCATCATTTCCACCTACTCAGCCTCAGTTAAAGGTAGGACTTGTGTTGGGCTTGGTTCAGCTTTTGGCACCACCACTGTGTGGGTGCAGATCTGTTTGGCATCAAAAATTGCTGTCTGTCCTTGAGTAATACAAACTGCATTTGGTACTTAGGAAGTTTGAAGTGCTTGTGGCATTCATGTCAGCAGAGGGGATGGGGGAGACTATGTTTTCAGGTGGTGTGAGCCAGGAGACTGGGGATCTTGACCTTGCTTAGTTAGGACAGGCTGGGAGGGCACTGACTTGCAAGGGGCTATTCACAGGCTCAGAAGTTAGACAGCAGTGCTCTGGTGGAGCAGAGCCAGGAGGTGCTCAGGGCTCTCCAGCTTCTGAGCAGTTGACTCAGCTACCACTGAAGTCAGTAACAAGCATCCCATTAATTTCATGGGGAGATTGCACTGCAATAAGTCATGAAAACCTGGATGTCTGCACAAGCCCTGGGAGCAGAGCTTTGCTCAGGTGTCCCAACAAAGGTCAAGGGTATAAAATCCAGAGGCTGGCCCTCTCAGCAGTGCCAGTGTATGAAGTGAGGAAAAGTGTCTTTAGCAGTGGCACTTTGTGCACAAAAAAACTGTTCAAAAGACTGTGGAGGTTCCTTCTCCCTGCAGGGGAGCCAGGGCACTGTGTCAGCCCAGAGCAGCTACCTTCCTCCCTAGCTGGGTACCCCCTACAACAGGATTCACAAGGCAATGAAGTTTTCAGGCACTTTCTCTACCCCTGAGTATTTAATCAGGTTACCAAGTAGCATCTACAGCTAGAAACCAACCTTTCTGCTGTTTGCTCTTCCCAGCTTCTCCTTAATAGCAATTAAGCAAAGCTTCTTGATGTAGCCTGTCAGTGACAGCCCCAGGGTACTGAGTGTTTCCTCATTAATTAGTCCTCCCTTCAGCTCTGTCAGATCTCATCTCTCTGTTGTGCAGAGAGATGGAGAGCTAAATTACTGGCCAAAAGGCCACTTAGTGCCTCAGAGAGAATTTTACCTTTCCACCAGGCCATGCTGCCTTTTGGAGGCACTAAAGGAATATGATTTTCTTTTAAGTAATCTAGATCAGCACCCATGAAACTTTCCTACTGCAGTTCCACTTGAAAAAAAAAAAAATGTTTTCAGCAAAGTGGATGGGTTTTGCTTTTTGCAAGCTATCTGGTGTCAGAAACAGTGGCAAATATAATTTATGAAGGTAGAGCCAGCAAGTAGTTAGGGATGCACATGCTGTGCATGCCATATGTATTAATAAAAGGCACAGGACTTGACAGCTGTCTCTACTCCTGCAGTGTAACCTTCTGTATTATACAGTATCATGATTTAATTATAGACTTGGCATGTTCCCCTTAATGACAGACACTTAACATTACTAGTCAAGCTATGTGTTATGCACTCCACCTTGAAAGCAGGCACTTCTGACCCCAAGAGCCCATGGCTGATTGCAGTCTTTATGGCCATTTCTCCTCCCTTCCCAGTCAGTGGGACATTTGCCCTCAGCTGAAATGGGAATCCTGCTACATGCAGCAAGGATCCCAGAGCTGTGCTGAATACAAGGCAAGGAGCTTTTCAAGGCAGGCTTTTCTTCAAAGAGAAGTTTCTCTCAGAAAGCTTTAGGAATATTCCCAAGTACCAGTGTTTACTTCATGAAAGAGGGCATGAAAATTCAGTTTTGCTGTTTGAATGCTGATCTGGGCAGTGACATTCCTTCTGTCCCTCAGCCACCAGTATCCCCCTTGCCTCTCAAACTGAACCATGTTATTCAGTTGTCTCTAGCTCCTTGGAGCTGCCTCTCTTACCACAATCCCCTGCTGACTCACCCTTTTCCATCTTGCAGCTAAAGGCATCTTCTGCCCTGGCTCCTGATGTGTTTTCCATGTATGAAATGCTGGCTCCCAGAAATACTTTGCAATTAGTCATCTCTTCCATTGCATTCTTCCATTTGAAGGAGCTGCTGTGCCATTTGCTCACCTGTTTCCCTCAGGAGGGAACAGCTCTTTTGTCTGTGGGGACAAAGAAATGCAAAAAAAAAATAAATTAGAAATCTATGGGTTGAACTGTGGAAAAAAGATAGAAAATAGGTGAAATGTGCTTTTCAGTGCAAAGAAGGAGGGAGCATAACCACAAACATCCACCTTAACTAGCAAGGCACACATCTCTCAGCATCCAGATCAGCTTTCTTGGACATGCTTTCCCCCCCCAACCTTTTCTCTTTCAGTGGGACTGTGTCACCCTCTGTGTTTAGAAGGCACCTAGTGGGTGGTGAAACCTCAGCTGGTGCTAAATCCTTGGTGCAAAGGAAGGACACCATGAACCAGGAGGGGACAGTGTCCCAGGTGCTGTAAGGACCTGGAAGCTCCCCCAGGCAGGAGCTCAGTGCCCTCTGCTCTCAAGGACAATGTAGCCTCAAAGCTGATAGCAGCCAGGGGAACTGGGCAAGTGGTTAGGAGCTCCTCAGCAAAAAGGTTTATGCCTCTTGGTGACTTAAAAAAATAAAATATCAATAGTTAGAGCTCTGAGGTCTCACCTGCAGGCTGCTCCCCCCTGGGATTCCCAGATTGCTGCCTCCCAGCTCCAGCTGGCCTGCAGCAGAAGGCAGTTTCCCTCTGTTGAGCTTTGCCAGTTTACACACAGCTTGCAGACCACACTTGGTGGGGTCATTGTTCTCCTCAGGGAAAGGTTCTTTGAAGCTGACCTTAATCTCCTGACCTATGACATCCCAGTGAATGGGGGAGGAAGAGAGAAAAAAAACTTCACAAAAAGCTGGGGTTGGGGCTCTTTGAGCACTGCAAGAGTATCTCCAGCTAGCCAGGATCTGCACCTACCTGACTGGTTTTCCTTTTTAACCAATGCAGTGTTTTGAAAAGGATTTTGCAGCATCAAATAAAAGGCTGAGGGAGGTGACATCACCCAGGAGAGACTGTTGATTCTCTGCAAGGGACTTTGAACATCACACTGGTTACATTACACAGTGCTTAAGAATTTCTCTGAGATGTTTTGACAGATTTTTCTTCCTTTGTTTTTATCTCCTTTTCCCTGCACTTGTCATAAGACTGTGATGCATCTCCCTGAGAACAGACACTTTGCTTTGCTTAGATTAACTCTGCTGTGCAGTTGTCATTTCTGCTCTGTACCTCCTGAGCTCCATGAAGAAACTCCCAGTGGATTCAGTGGTGCAGTTTTTGGGTCAGAGAAGCCATGCTGCTCACAGATAGCACCTAAGGTCACTGTATCTGTATTTACTTTGGGGATCTTTGTGTACATCTAGATTCTCCAAATGACTTTATCAGTTTTTCTTGGGTGGATGAGACCTTTGTAGCCATCTGCACCAGAGGAGGGAAGCCCTTGTAAAGGGATGTTCTGTTCTTTGTGACAACATTGAAAGGGTATTCAACTAGAAACTGATTTTTCTTTAGCCACAGATTGCAGGGGCATGGTACTAACAGTTAACAGCAGAGGCACAGCTACAGGGACAATTATTTAGTTGAAATAACAAGGGCTTAATTATTTAATCTAAAAAAATATTTTCCCAGTGTCTTCATTACATTCATGTCACCTCTGGGCAGGGCTCTCACTGGAAAGATTCCCAATAAACTTGCAAGAGATGCAGAGAACAATTTCTGTTGCCTCCAAGAGGTGACATCAGTGCATTTAAAATTGCCAAGCACACAGATTGCATTATTAGTTACAATTATTTGAGCTGCAAATCATTTGGGGTTTGTTTCTAATGCTAACATTAGGCAAAGAATTTGGCTCTCTTATTTATTTAAGGTGTAGAGCTAGAACAAAGGACTGTGGGCACATTCTCATCTTAAATATATGAGATTAATTCATTTTAATCACAAATAAAACTCAGTGGGACAGCTTCTGTAACCATGAGCAGCAGAACCACTCCTACCAAACTTTTGCTGGCAATTAATTTTTATCAAGGTGTTTTCTTTGTTTGAAAAGGACAGTTTCTGTGAGCTACTCAATTCTAACCCACTGTTTTTGCTTTCCAAACAGGGCACACAACTGGAGCAAGCTTAAATAATGACAAGCTGTACAAGTTTGCTTACTCAGCTGAGGTTTATGTGGATCAGGTGAAAGGGTCCCTGCAGAAAAGCTCAGGATACAGGTTCTCCTCTGGCGTGGATGTCAACCTCTTGTGGAGGAATCCTGACAATGATGATGACCAGTTGGTCAAAATTATGGTAATTAATGCCATCAGATAACTTTAAAACATGCCAAACTTTTCTACTAATCTAAGAACTCATTTGCAGGATATGAGCTAAACCTTTTATTCTTCTCTAATCTCCTCAGCTAAAACCAGCTTCTCTGAGAAGTTTTTTTCCTATGGAATAAAACTTCACAAGAATATATTTAACATCACAACCCAGAACTTCAGAATATCTCCTATACTTTGAAATTGCATCACACAGTCTCTATAGCTTGAAACATCTGGTGTACAAGCACCTACCTGAGGGACAATAGGTTGTCTGAAATCCTCAGTTCCAGCTGCAAATGTGCCAAAATCACATGTGAAAACACAAAAT
>JAOEGS010019956.1:10611-50376 GCA_025447755.1 Corythornis vintsioides
ATAGTAAATAAATAAATAAATAATGGAATATCAATCTGAAACAGAAATAAGATGCATTAGGTCACTTAGCCTATTTATCTACCCCAGGCCAATGCCAGCCTGCTCTCTACACTCATTTTCTCTGCTTCTACTTTGCCAGATCAGAGATGTTCAAGTTGAAAATGTGAATGAACGTCCAGCTGCTAAAAACATCTTCAAAGGAAAAAGCACTGAGAAGATCATTGGGAAGAAACATCTGGAAGCTTTGCAGAGGCCCATAGTTGTTGAGCTAGTCCGTGGAAAAGTAAGACCCTGTCTTTTAAACTTCAACCCCTGAGGAAAACCCAAGACAAATCTTTTCTTACAGGCTTGGAGAATTTATCAATTCACTGTCCTCTCAGTGTTCTTCATACACCATCTTTCTGTATGACATGGAATAGTTTAGAAAAGAATGTCATTTACCTGTACAAGGGGCCCTTCCAGCCCAGGCCTCTTGTGCACTGAGAACACCAGAGAGTATGGAAGGGAACAGCAGATTGGCCACAAAATTATGGATCCACTTGTAGATAAGTGCACAGCTGCTGTGTAAAGTTGGTGCTGTTGAGTTCAGGGAGGCCAGGATTTTATCCAAGGGCTGAAGGCAGACAAGGGGACACAGTTTGTCACGAGGGTGGTTATACTGAGCCTGTGAGGAGCAGTGTTAATCACCTTAAACTCTTATCAGCTATTTTAGCACCACTGCTTTTCCCACCTCTCTGCATTGCTTATTTACTTTCCTGTCACCTGCAGTTTCAATGGTCCCAAGTTAATGAGCATGATGCTGAGAGCTACAGCCTTTCATGCTGTTCCCTCTTGGGAAAGTATCTCCAAAAATCAGCAGAGAAGGGGCAGTGAGTGATGGTCTTACTGTGTGCCTGCTCTGGGACAGCACTGACACTGCCCTGCTGCAGGAGAATCCCTGTCCAGTCCTAGCTCCTGCAGCCCCAGCTTTGCTTTGAAAGGGATTTAGGTAAATCCAGCTCCCCTGCTTTTTCCCTGTGGAGCTGCTTGCTTGTCCCCTTGTGCTCAGCTTACGTGTCTGGCCAGGGAGTGGTGAGGCTCAAGCCATGGCTGCTCCTGCCCCCCTCCACCCTCTTTTCTCATTCCATTGAGCCAACAGCCTCACTCTCCCCTCAGCAGCCCAAGCAATGCCCATCAGGTGGGACGTGGGCAGAGGGGCAGTGAGAAAGGAGGAAGGTTGAAGGTCACACTCCCTTTTCTCTGCTGCAGATCAGGGTGAGGGCTGTGACACTCTACCCCAGCAGGGTCTTTACCTCCTGCTGTAAATAGGCACTGAGCACATACCCTGGCTGCCAGCTCAGCCTGCTGAATTGCAGCTGCTATCAGGCCTGCTCAGTAACTTTCAAGCTCAGCCTTGTCATCAGTTTTACACAACATAAAAAGAAACAGGCTCCCAGCTGTACACATCCCTAAATGAGAACAGAGGTACCACAGAACACAGTCAAAATACATCTGCTCCTACTAACACCAAGCAGTTCACATGCTAAGCTTGAGATGTAGTATTAAAAACTTGGGTATTTTTTTGCCCCTCTGGTAACAGGGTCTGGACACTTCTGTGATGATTTCTCTGGGATACTTTCATCCCTGGCACAGAGATTTCACTTTCCAGGGTTGCCCTGAGATAACACATTGATCCTACTTACACTTCCTGAACAAAAAGGGCACTTTCAAAGCACCTTGAATGCAAAGTGGAGGTGCAAAGTCTTGTTACCAGAGGAAAGGCTCAAGAACAACTGTTGGCCCATGAAGTGCAAAGGTTGTGATGTGCTTGACACGTCACTGAAGTCATTCTAGCTGTGATTTGCCTATGATTCATGCTGGGTTTTTGTTACCTGTGATTAAAGTGCAACAGATTTTATGCCCCTGTGAGGAATGATGATCTGAGAGGATTAGGCAGAAAAATTAGTCCCCTGTTGAAAACATTTCCTATTTCCCATCTAAATTCACTCTCATGAACAGGGGGAAAGATGCTCACTGCACTGAAACTGTTCTTAGGTACAGCTAAAGCCCCAAACATCTTTCTGTTGTTACCAGCAGGCCCTGCAGCCCCTGGAGTTGCTTAAATAAGGGCAAAAGATCCAAATTCAACTTCCCAATCAGAAAGAAATAAGAGGTTTTCTATAAAGGTTCCTCCCTATTCCTTCCCATTTAACCAGATTTGTCATATACTTATATAATCTCTTTTTTTCTTTCATTCCCACAGGTCAAAAACTTCTACTCGTATCAAAATGAACCTGTTTTTACTCAAAATATTAAGAGAGGTCTGGCTAGCCTTTTCCAGCTTCAGCTGCACTCTGGTACTGCCCCTGAGGTATGGTGCTATAACTGGCAAAATAATCATCATCAGGAAAACAGTCAGAGCCCAGGCTGCTCTGAAGGGCTGACCTATGTCTCCCAGTGGCTTCAGAAGGAATGAACTGGGACAGAAATCACTTGAGACTGGGGACATGACTGTATTTTGAATATTTGGTGGCACAAGTCAAGTTGCTGCAGTTGGTGTAAAGAATTGGTGAAATCCATTGTGTTTAAAATGCATTATCAATTTACAAGAGCTTGGTAATAAACCAGCTTAAATCAGGTCACTATAAAAGAGATTATACTGATGGTTTAGCCACATCCATTTAACCTGCATTACCCTTTAAAGTTTCCTCATTGGTCCATAGGAACCAAGCTGGGATTTAACTTGAATTTGTGAGTATAGTGCCAGCTGACAGCTGGTTCCTAAATATTATATTGTTTAAACAAACACTGTCACTTTCCTTCATAGCCATCTCATGATGTACCCCAGTCTGTCCACAGGAGGTGGTTAGAAACACTGATATATCTTTAAAGCTAGTCAATAAACCCAAAGAGTTCAGCATGACAGTAGGGCAGAAAATGGTTCATTTTTGGAAGGTGTTCTGGGGTTCCAAAGCTAAATTCCAGAAATTGTCCTAATTTAACTCTTTTTTTTCCCCCAAGGTGGACATATCTGGGAAATGCAACACTACTTACCAAGTGAGACAGGATCAAGTGACTAAAATAAAAGCCCTGGACTCCTGTGAACTAGAAAAACAAGGATTTACCAGCCACAACCAGGTATGATTTCCTTAACAGAATAAAATCTCTTCTGCCTTTCTAATATATTCTCATTTTCTCTAAAGTCCTTTCTTGCATCACAGAAAGCAAACCCTACATCCACACTTTGTAGTGTAAATGCCAAAGGTAATACCCATGGGGAGAACAAGAATGGATACTCCCCTTGTGTGAACCACTCAGCTGACATTCAAACACCAATTCACATAATTGTTGGATCTCATCCATAACATATTTTAGTTTATATGCAGATTTCCAGCACTTTTGTCTTGGCTGCACTGAAGTTTTAATCAATGTGAGGCTGCTTTTTCCTTTGGAGGAATTCTTGAGTACCTGGTTTACAGGCTCAGCTTGAGCTTTGCAACTGTGAGCTCTTCTATTCTATTGTTTATTCACCAGCCCCTTTTTTTCTGGTTTGTTTCTGAATTCTTTTCAGATTTTAGATGTCAATACCAAAGTCACATCTGCCACAGTTTATGTGCTGGAAGACAGTTTCATCAAATCTGTTAAGGCAGAAGAAAATTACATTTTCCTTCTGAATTCCCGACGAAAAACAGGTGCCAAAATTGTTTCCAAGTAAGTTGGGCAATTTGACTGTCATTCATGGTAACAGGACTAGTGGTGCAAGTCAGGCTATATTATATATCTATCTATCTACCTTATAGCATCAAGATCTAAGGCTGTAAACACCCCATGTAAGGATTTAGGTCTCATTTGTATCCATATGGTACCTGATCCAATTTTGATTAAGGATTCTGCTGTGCTGCAAATAATCAATCATGGCATTCAGAAAAGAAAACATATGGAATTGGCAAAAACATTTTAAGCAACAGATTACTTCTGTAGGTGTTCTGCTTCTGTGTCCTCTCATTTCTGAAATACTCCATTCCTAGTATGTGACAGTGTAGAAAACAAGTGCAGAGTGAAAACAGTTTCACAGGACAGTGGAAGCTGGGTCTGTTAGACTCCAAACCACTGCAAGTTTGGAGATGTTCATACAAGATAAGGGTTCAGGCATCTCCTTACTATTATGATATTAAAAAAAAATAGATGTACATTCAAAATCTCACCTTCCACATCTTCTTATGAACAAATATATGAAGGTTTATAGTTCCTGAAGGCTGGGTACCAAGTGCTAGAGCTCCTTACTTGAGTAAAATCTCTTGTTTTGGTGTTTTATGCCACACACCTCTAGCAGTAATTTTGCTGCTATCAGATACTCTTGTTACCTTAAAAAAACCCAACCCAATCAAACATAGAATTATCCATGTCCTGAACATTTCAAAGTAAGAATTCATTACATTTGTGTTCTGTGGAGGGTTATTTTGTGCTCCTCTTGATTTCTGCTCTAACGGTGTCTTCCCCGTGTGGATATGCAGGCAGAGACTGGAACTGAAGTCAGTGCAATCTGGCCCTGGATTGATTGCTGGGAAGCAAGTTGCCAGTGTTATCAAGACCTTGGACTCCAGTTATGTGGCCATGCCACTGGTAGCAGAGCCAGCCCATGCTGAATGCAAGAAGTGCCCTTCGGTAAGCAAACAACTGCCTCGTTGCACGTCAGGACCTTACACTGAGCAGAGCAACAGAAGCTCCTGTCCAAGCAGCCCCACAGGGGGGGAAAGGTGACTGTAGAACACACCCTGGAGTGGGGAGCACAATGGTGCTGCACCAGATAGAGGTTTAGAGGTAGATCTGCCTCTAAAAGAACTGCCTTTCAAAGAGTGAGGGCAGTATTTCTCAAGACCACTAGAAAATACAACTCCCTTTTTGTTTTATATCATCTTTGCCAATTCTTGAGTTGGCAGGAGCTTATTTCCCTGGGTAGCAGGGTGGGAATGACTTCTAAGATGGTTGTTTATAAACAGTTCTGTCATTGAGGAGCTGAACTGCTCCTAGAAATTAAAAGGTAGCAATTCTTTAAGCAGGCTAAATAGTTGCTGGTGCTATATCCAGCCTCTTCTTACTGCCTGACACTGAAGGAAGTCTTTTATTTAAAATATTTTGTAGGTATTTTATAAAATGAGGCTCTAGTATCCTTGGTAAGTCCAATACTGTTCTCATTTTTTCCCTGGAAAACAAAAAAATTACCTCTCTTTTAATGTTTAAGACAGCTAAAGACTACTAAGATCTTGCTACAGTAAATGCATCATCTTTTGTTTTACTGATACTGTTAATCAATCTAATATAAATTGCTGCAGTGTTTGTTAGCAGGTGTAATGCTATTACTACTGCAAAATTATTTTAGCAGTGAGTGGGAACATTAAATTAAAGATACTAATTTTTGTCAGTTTTTGAAAGACAAGATCAAGCTTCTATTCAGCACATAATTTTAATCCAAGATGCTCTTTATGAGCACAAATACCTCACTGTATTGCAACTTGTGCTAGTTATTTGGAAGTAGCATTGCACTGTAATAATTCATCTTGTTCTAATGCTTGTTGAGCCACAGAGAAAATTAAAAATAATTATAAGAAGTTGGGAGAAATGAAATAGAAATGATGCTGTGGGTGTGCTGGAGCAGAGATAAATATCAAGGGATCCTAAAGGGAGCAGGGACAGGTGCTTTTCCCCTGACTCTGCCCACTGGGGTTTGTGCTCACCAATTTGTCACTTGGAACTGAGTTTGTCATAACAGTTAGAGAGATAATTTCCAGACCAAGATAACAAACATAGGGTTTAATTCCAGAACCCTGCCTGTGGTCTGAGCTACACCACTATAAACCTAATGGCATGATGAGAATGAAGTTCTGCTTTCTCACTGTATTTTACAGTAACTGCTATGAAAAGATAGGGTCTATAAACAGAACCCTGTATCCAAAGCAGCAACATAACATTTGGTACTTATATATCCCAGTATACATTAATGACATGCTGACACAGTGTGCCCTATGGTTTTACATTTTCAAACCCCCTTTTAAATCAAAACAGGTCCTGTCTCTGTCTTCATGAATTTGGAGAAATAACCATTCCTATCCTCACTGCACAGATGGCAGCACTGCCTTCTGAGAGGTTATGGCAAATATTTACAGTTAGATTTAGGCCTAGGTATATGGTTTAGATATCATAAAGCATTCTCTTTTCAGAAAAGCTCATGGTTCTTTTTAATTAATTTAATTTTTTTTAATGCTTAGGGTTCCTTCAGGAACAAATAACTTGTCCCTTCTGAAAATGAAATGGGTTTGTTCCATCTTGTGCAGCCAACCTGTGTGGGTTGTTAAAGCAGCTGTCAGGCACTGACATATAAACAGTTCCTGCTCAGTTTAGGACCTCTTGGTTTGGCCTGAATTTCCCTAGGGTGCCCTCAAGACCTCTGGTCTGATCTGAGTGCTGTATCCAAACTTGGAAGTGCATGTGTCTCCACCTGACCTCTTGGACTCTTCAAACTGCAGCCTCAGGAGAACAAGGCACCTTGCACAAGTCCATTGTGAATGCTGATTTTTCAAGTCATGGCCACTGCAGCAGGGGGTGGCTGCTCCTTGCAGCTGCTGAATGGTTAGAGCCACCCCCAAAGAGCAAGACTTGGTCTCCACTCTCTTTTCCTTGAGGTGACTCCAGCTTGCATCTCCCACCTTGCTCATCTGCAGGGTATGGGCTAAAGTGACTGGGAGCAGCCCATGCAGCTGGGCTCTGCACAGGAAAAAATACAGGTTAAAAAAATCTACCAGGCTTCAAGAGGGGGACTAGAAAATACCCCATGTTATCCAGTTTCATCTGATAATAGCCACCCTGCCCTTGGTGCTAAGCACTAATCACCAGCTGAGGTTAACAGACCCTTCCATGAACACCAGCTCCTCCCAGCTGGTCATTAATCCTCAGGAAATATCCTATGTCTCAATCATTGTTGCCTAATTATTGTTTGTTGCAGCTGATGGAAGTTGCACTCTGTCCTGCTGAATGATGCTTCTGTTTGCTGGCAGGTTCAAGTGGTATTGCCCAATACAAAACCCATGGAGAGGGGAAGTATTTTAGTAAAGGTCAGATGGGTGCTAGTTGGATTTCCCACTCAGGAACACTGCTGCAAAGAACAGCTGAGTTTTCACCAAGGAATGTTCTTGATAACTTGAGATAACAGAGGCAAGTGAGAGAGGAAAGGTCAAAATAGCTGCACCAGTTTCTTCTGGAAGGACAGATGTTGGTGCTTTGGTACCACATGGTCTCATGAAGGCCAGAAATGTTGTGCATGGGATAAATTAAGCAACAGCACTTGAAAGAAGCAGCTGATACCTGTTCTAATACCACCTTGCCTATCATCTTGTACAACCACCACAAATCCCTCCCCATTTTTATGGGTAAGACATGAGAATTACTTCTGGGACACTCATTCCTGTTTCACAGGAACCACTTAGAAAACTACCATCTTCTAAGCCAATGATTCATTTGTGATTTGGGGATTGTTCATCTCCTACTTCAAAAGAAACCACCTCACTTGAGAAAAAAAAGGGATCAGAAGGTAACCACAGCAATTGGCAAGAGAAGGGAGTTTGCCTTATTCCAGTTACAGTGGAAATAATCATGTGTATGCATTTGCTAAGTCTGATTTTGGGAACTGAAGCCACAATGTGAAAGATTTGACATGATGTGAAAGACTTGACATGATGTGAATTCTTTCCCAGCTTTCTGAACACTGGCAGAGCATCAGAGAACACATGTCTCCTGAAAAACTTTCCAAAGCTGAAGCAGCCAGAAGCTTTTTGTCTTTCATTCAGAACATGAGAAAAGCTACCAAAGAGGAGATCCTACAGATACTCAAAACTGAAAGTAAAGAACTTCTGTAAGTCTTCCTGAAAAAGCCTTCAAAATGTTTCAATTCCTTAACTCTGCACAATGGCAGATGGCACACAGACAGACTCACTTCTACTGGTGATGTCCAAGCAATACAAAAAACATATTCAGTGGGAAAAGATTAGTTGGGGTTTTTTTAAGCTGTATTTTTTCTCATAGTATATTTGCAGCCACCCAGACTGTAACTACAATGCAAGGCAAACATCTCTGTGGCTTACCTGAGGGTTCCCATTCCAATGGCTTGTTCTGAAACACTCTGTAACTTGTTTCTGACTTGCCCATGTGGTTCCTGCAAATGGAAATACAACAAAGAAGGGCATCAGGTTCATGCCTGGGTATTATCCTGATTAATTAGAGTTTGGATGTAAACAGCATGAGGAGTTAGAATTTCTGAGTCCCACCATGCAGTCAAGAGCTTTCTGACAGATTGCAGCAGTTGTTAACAGAGATAAACCTGAGAAAAACTCAGCATAGAGCCTGTTCTCTAGTTGCCATTATGTAGAATTAAACCACTTTTTTTTCCATTTACAACCTTGTCCTGTAAACTTTAAGACATTCTGAATAGTTCTGGTTATTTAATACTTTGGTTTTGTCCCCTATTTGCTTAAGTTCAAATATTATCTATGGATATGAATGATTTCTGGAGTTTATTTACCATTTTGAGGAAGAAGAATTCAGGGACACAGGTTTTTTTTTTCCCCAATAAGAGTTAAAAATTCTGTCTCATGTGCAGTGAAGAGATCTTGCAGCACATCAGCTGCTTTCTGTATGCAGTAAATATATTTTCTACCTCATTACAATGATATATTTATTTCCACTTCTTTGTAGCCCACAGGTAGTGGATGCTGTAACCTCTGCTCAGACCCCAGCATCACTGGAAGCCATACTGGAGTTTCTTGACTTTAAGGATGCAAGCACCTTTGTCCTGCAGGAAAGATTCCTGTATGCCTGTGGATTTGCCTCTCACCCCAGTGAAATGCTCCTCAAAGCTTTAACTGTAAGTCAAAGGAGAAAAGTCTGCCCACTGCAGACTCTGGTCATGGTGTTTAGACAGAGACTAACAGCCTTGCTTTTGCTCAACAGGCTAAGTTCAAGGGTGACATTGCAAATGAAGAAATCAGAGAAACTCTTGTGATTGTCATGGGAGCACTCATCAGAAAGCTTTGTGACAGAGATGGCTGCAAGCTTCCAGTGAGTACCTGCTGGTCACTGCTTGACACATTCTGGTCTGCAGCACACAGGAATGACCCTGCTGATGTTACAGGGAGAGCATGAAAGACATGGCAAGAAGCATATTGTAAAATAAGCCCATAAACTAACTTGGATTTTTTTTATTATTGTTTTTTTTTACTAATGACTTCTACCTTATCAGCTTTAGGCTTTAATCTGGTCTCTTCCCATTCCTGTGGATTTCTCCCAGTTTGTCCTTGTTTGACAGAACTTTTCCTCCCTGCCAAGTGTGTCAGCAGAGGCAGTACTGGTGCTCCCTCTTCCAAAAGCTTTGCACGTCCAACAGAGAAACACTGGCAAACTCAGGATCTATTCAATAGTTGCAATCACCTTAGGTTGTCTTAGCTCTGTGCAGAAAATTCCTTGCTTTGGGTACTCAGCTCTGCCCCAGGTGCATAGAACCACTCAGGAGACAATCTATTTTCTAGATCCTAGGGACAGAGGATGATGAGACAAGACACTGCTGCCTGCTGGGATGGCAGCACACTGCTGAAAAGACACAGAGCACCTCAATGGCCCTTGGGAATCCCTGTTTCTTTCCCTTGTTGATTTTCAAGCACCCTTGTCTTCTTTTATGGGGACATGTTGCCCCCACAAGTGAGACCTATGAAGTCCCTGAATCAGGGAGCAGCCAGCAAATGATCAATCCATGGGCCAGGTGTCACTGAAATACAGTTTATAAGTGACAGCTTTGCTAACTCCATGTGATGGTTTGAAACAAAACCATCCTAGAACTCAGCCCTGCCCCTCCTCCTTCTGCAAGGGCAAAAGGCCACTTGTTATGATCACCATTTAAACATGCTGTTTGATTTTCTTTAGGCTGTTGTGGAAGCCAAAAGGCTGATTCTAAACAGACTGGAGAAGGCCAAGAAGGATGACAACGTGAGGATGTACCTGCTAGCTCTGAAGAATGCACTCCTTCCTGAAGCAATCCCACTGCTGCTCAAGTATGCTGAGTCAGAAGAAGGGCCCAACAGCAACCTGGCTGCCACTGCCTTACAGAGATATGACCCTTCTTTTCTCACTAAAGAGGTAAGAAAACAGAGAAGTGCAAGAGGCTGCATTAAACAAGGTTTAAATTAACAGAGTTCATTTCTCAGTCCCACTCTCTTAAAGATAACCCGTGTATGTTTTAATTATTATTAAACACACCTCAGTTCCAGCCAGAAAACTCTAGACATTCCTAGAAATTCCTGCCTCTGCTGCACTACCCACATCCCATTTCATCCCTACTGCTGGCAGCTGCTCTGCAATGAACATGCTGGAGCTGTTCTGTCAGTGGGGCTACAGGGCTCTCTGTGCACTTGCCCTTACAAAAATGTGTCCACAACCTTCTCAGGGACACGAGGCCACCACAGGCACTAACTAGAAAATTAAAAGTGCAAGATTCTTGTTTTTAAAAGCACACGTTCCCTTAAGAGTCCAGGAAATCTCTCTTGATCTTACCACTGCCACAGTGTTTTGATCTTAGTGCTTCTAATTTCCAGCCTTGCTGTGAAAATCAGTGTGGAAGGCTGTACTTGGGTTGTGGCTGGGAGAAGAAAACAGATGCCCCACTTGCCCATGTGGTCACTGAGCTATACATGCCTTGGGCATTCCAAAAGGACCATGAAAAACAGGGTGCTGAAAATATATCTTTAGGGATCAGCCTTAGCTATGGAGCTAGCTTAAGCTGATGTGATAAACAAGATTCCAGACCCTACTTTGCCCAGTCATCTGTGTGAACACTGACTAAATCATCTCTTTCCTGAGCAGGTGAAGGAAACAATGAACAGGATCTACCACCAGACTCGTAAAGTCCATGAGAAGACAGTGAGAACCACTGCAGCTGCTATCATCTTAAACAGCAACCCATCCTACATGGAAGTGAAAAACATCCTGCTCTCCATTGGTGAACTGCCCCTGGAAATGAACAAGTACATGCTCTCCATGATCCAAGACATCATTCGCTTTGAAATGCCTTCAAGGTACACTAAGTTCAGCAGAAATAATCACAGCCCATCCTTAGCTCTCTAAAACACAGGTTTTCATTCATTGCTACTGTAAAAATTAAGGAGAGTATACAATATACTTATTTTTTTGGTGTTACCTTTAAGTATTGATACTTCAAAAGAAACCTGTGCATTTCAGTGACATTCACTTAACAGCTGTTCATATTTGCAGAGGTACAAGTAAGAATTAGGCATTTATCTTTCATTACTGAAAGAAATATCATCTGTTGGCCTTAATTCTCTTAGTGGAGACCTTGTTTGTGTATTTTAGCAAAGGTCAAAGGATTAAATATTTGTGAATGAGTTAAAAAAAATCAACACTAGAATGAAAATAATCTTATCTCCTCTTCTCAACACCATTAATTTTCAAGTAAGACCTTCCCTTGCCTTCCTGCCTATGCCTGCAGGGAGCAGCTGAAACTGGAAAAGAGACTCTGGATTAGGGCAGATTTACAGGGAAAATGTGAGAGTTTTGAAGACCTTTCCTACTGGGAAATTAACCCTCTCTCAAAGCTGGTATTTCTCCAGAACAGCAAGCCATTTGCTACCATTATTTTTTGGGGTGTGTCTATGGTTTTATTTGTTTTTGAAATGCTCCAGCAAAACAGTCAGGAAGGTTCTGAGGGACATGCGTGCTCACAACTACCATCGCTTCTCCAAGATGGGCTCCTCCTCTGCCTACTCTGGATACATCACACGTATGTAGCCATGAAACTGCCTCTCTGCCCTGTTTGCATTCCCAAACATGTGATTCATCCACTAGTTTAGTCACAAGTAGCTTCTTTCTTTTTTTCATTAAGGTGGTCCTGATGTATCATCCACATACAGCTTGGACATCCTCTACTCAGGCTCTGGGATTTTAAGGAGAAGCAACATGAACATCCGTATTTTTGATAGGAATGCTGAACTCCATGCCAGCCAGGTAACTGCCACACTACAGAAACACTGAGTCAGCACATGGGCCTCTGCTTACAGCTTCTAAATCCATTCACCTAAAATTTTTGGTGCAGACAACAAGCCAGTAACAAGGGAAAAAGAAACAGCAGCCAACGAGGCACATTTGGCCCAAGAAAAAAAAGATGGGTGCTTTGTTCTGCATCACAGATCAAGTTCTGTGTCTGGTTAAAACCAGGGCTGGTGATCTGATGTAAGCAGCAAAAGCTCTGCAAGTTTGTAAATCAAGTCCTGTGTTTTGGTAGAACACAGAACAGAAATACAAGAGTAGATAAAATGTATGAATCAAAGAGATTAAAATGAGGTGCTTCTGGTTTGAAATTTTCTTAATGTTGGCAAGTACCTGCAATATTATAATCCTCCTAAATTTCTGCAGGATAAAAATTGTGCAGTGGAACATCTTTGGGTTTTCCTCCCAGCTATGGAAAATATTCATATGACTAAAGGAAAAAAAAAAAAAAAAGCTCAGGATTGTGATGTGCATCTGGTCAAATTCCACCTGCATCTAAGGGGAAAAAAACCATGCCATGAATTATCATTTTTCTCTCTACCTAGTTCTCTTCTTAACCTCATACTTTTTCATCTACAAGTAAATAAAGAGTCAGGCTCTTAGGCATTAAGAAAATGTGTAGGGTTGTCAACAGCCTGGGTGAGGCAGAGTGTTTTCACTGATTCTGATCACTGTTGTTTCCTAGGTGGTGCTTGAAGCTCAGGGTCTGGAGTCCATAATAGCTGCAACTCCTGATGAAGGCGAGGAAAACCTGGACTCCTTTGCTGGCATGTCAGCCATTCTCTTTGATGTTCAGCTCAGGCCAGTTACATTTTTCCAAGGGTATGGTGATTTAATGTCTAAAATGCTATCAGCAACTGGAGAGCCTGTTAACGTGGTGAAAGGACTTGTCCTCCTGACAGATTACTTACAGGTACTAATAGCTGTGCTTCCATTTGCTGCTTCTTCTGCCTCTTAAGCACAGATGCTCCCTCTATGCTGTTATTGTAGGAGATCTTATTTTCTTTCTTTTCAATGCTGATAAACCTGGGCAATGTTACTTAGGCTTTTCTTGCTATGGGAGCAACAGAAAAGTCACAGGTATAAAAACCAGGATGAAATGACATGGAAAGCAACCTAGAACAAAGGTGAGAACACATGTCACTCTAGTTACACTGATTAAAAGCAAATCCAACTGAGTTTCCTGGAGAAACTCATCAGCTATGGCCTCCCCTCCCACAGTTTCTTGTAATACCACCTAAGTTTTACTCTTCACAAGCTGTCAAGAGACCTTCTATCCAATTAGGCAATAACTATCAGGTACTAAATTAATTCCTCATTGGTTCTCAAGCTTTCCCAGCTAACAAACCTTCAAAGAACAATGCTAAGAAATCCAAATTTCAAATGCTGATTGCTAGGCAATATGAGGACTTGAAAGGATCACAGTTTCTATGCAACTGTCACCACAAAATGGTCTGTTAATTTTATGCTTAGATGACTAATATAAGCATAATATAATATGACATATTTTATGCTGTAGACTAAAATTTTATACCTTGCTCTGGAGGTGCAGGGCCAGCATTTGGTTTGATATTTTTTGTTCTTCTCAAGCAGAACCTGAGGCTTTCACAGCAGCACTCTGTTGATGAACCATCTGTAGCCTCAAGCTTTACTTTTCCCCTTTCATTCTTGGCAAAAGAAAATGCCAAAAGCAGATGATGGGAAAATCCACTCTGATCAAAATGACACAGAAACAGCCCCTGCCCAGGACAGCTGTCGCCATCCTGAACCCAGCTCAGCCCCTCTCTAACAGCATTCAAAGTCCAGAGGGTTTCCCAAGTCATGCACAAATTGGGCAGCTAAAGCTCATTCCAACAATGCCTCCCAGTTCACACACAGATTATGGGCAAAAAATTTACCATGACCTAGTTAACTAACAGGCTGCAGAGGTGAGGAAGAGAATCATGTCCTGTCCCCAGCATGGTGCTTACAGAACTAAATCTTCCCAACTGCTGTGCGTGCAGCAAGCTCCATACATACCCTGGCTGAAGCAGCTGGCTGGGCACCCTGAGAGCTCTGCCAGGCAGCAGATTCTCCATTCCTCATCTCTGGAGGACCTCAGCAAAGTCTGGAGTTGCTGACTCTCTGGAAACCTGGGCAGCAGTGTGACAAGATGGGATCTCACCCTGCTTGCTTTCTTGGGTTGCCACTTAGCACAGTTGCTGCCCAAGCTCTCTGGGACTCAAGCAGTGGGCACAACCACAAGTGTGTGTGTGTTCACAACCAGGAAGGTTCTTGTTCTTACCTCTACTATCCCACAAAGGCAGCAGTTGTTGAAGGACTATTGAACACAGCTTCAGGCTGAGTTGTGTTTTAAACTCAGCACATCTTTCTAAGGATTATATTTAATTTCTATTCTAGGTCAACACGAACCCCTTTACAAATTCATACTGTAGATGACCAAGCCAAACAGGGATTTATCTTCTTTCCAAGGAGAAAAGCAGGCATAGGAAACAGCACAAGCTGGCCACATTGGGATTTCAGAAAGGCAAAAACCAAATGTAAAATATAGACAGTGCAGCTGAGATCAAACATCAAAAGACTGGCACTTTAAAATGGGACAAGGGAATTGTCAGAACTTAGATAATATTTGTGTTTTGCATCAGTGCAGCCTGATTTTGAGAAAAGTGATTTTTAAGTGTTAGAAAAGTTCTGCTCCCCTATCCCTAGTTATAAAAATCATTGTGCACAGAAAGATCAAAGCTGAGTTGGACTCAAACTGCTGTCAAATCTACTAAATAACTCCCCCCTCTGGAAAATAGCTTATTTTCCTTAACCTTACAACTGCAGTCATCACAATAGGCACATCTCAGAGAGGTGATTTCCAAGTTAATATTGCTCCTAAACCTCACACTCCCACCCACCATCCATAACATCTTCTTTCACCTAACACCACAGACTGAAATCAGAGTATTTTACAGCCACTGCCAGCTTGCACAGCGTGGTGGAGGGCTAAGAATAACCACCCAGAAGTTACAATTCCCTATATAAAATAAATAGCTCTCATAAAACTGTTTTTGAGACTCCCAAGTCACCTGCATTAAAGTTCAGTGGTGTTAATATTTCTCCTAGGCAACACACCTGCCAGAAGCATAGAGAAATTAAATACTGTATTAAGAGGTCAGAGAAACCATTTGAATTCCAGGCTCCAGTGGCAGATAGCCAGCTCCCAAAGAAGGGCCTGTTTCAGCCATCCCTGTCAGTGCTGTCCATAAAGAAACTTTTCTTTCTTGAAACACAGCACGTTTCAGCATTTTAAACATTTAAATTAACCAGTTCTGATCTTTAGGGTCACATGTTCCACTGCAAATGACAGACAAAGCTTAAAATAGGAAGGGAAAGGAAAAGAAGAGCTCCTGTGGAGGCTGGGTCCCTGTGATTTACACCTCCCATCAGCCTGGGCTGGATTTGCACATGAGGACAGGGCTGAGCTCTAAATAAGGAACTAGATGAGCTAGTAAAACACAAGACAAGTGCTCCTTAGCTTCTCTGCTTGGCTCAGTGACAAACCCAGCTTCATTCTAGGTAGCCTTTAAAGCCTCAAACTGTGCAGCCAAGGCAAGCTAAGCCTACTCTAATATTATTAGGTGTAATTTGACAATGCATCTAAAAATACCTGCTCCTCTGGTTGTGTGTGCATATCTCTGCCAGAATGTGTACTGTTACCTCCTTGCTCATTAACAGCCACCCATCAATTCAGTCCTGCTTAAAAGCACAGTAAAATAAAGGAAAACAAGCTTTACCTCCACACCTAAACAGACTGACAGGGAAAGTATTCCTTGCCACACTGCAGTCAGTAGAAAAAAAACACCCTTTGTTTTCAGAAACCACAACTGCAACCTGTGATTTTAATTTGGGTGAGGATAAGAAATCAGAGCACAGTGTGACTGCACTTGCTGGGGAGGTGCTGGATTTATTAAGCCACAGGCAGAGCACTGCATTCTTACATATTCTTACATTAAATCTCCAGACCACTTCATCAGCAAATGACCACCAGGTTAGTTCTATCAAGAAGATTGTTTCAGAGGTGGTTTCTTTTCCCTAAAAGGTGAAGTAAACACATACAGCCACCAGTTATCCAAGTCCTCAAGTGGGGCAGGAAAACTTTAATGCTCTGGATAAACCACCTCCCCAAGTGTTGCTCCTTGCTTTAGGGATTAGGAAGCCAGACTGTCTCTGCTTACTCCTCAAATCTTGGAACAGCATTAGCTGGAACCACTGTGCTACTGAACAGCTAAGAAGAGATGCTTTTAAGGTACCTAGACATCAAGAAGAGGGAGGAAAATGGGGATTCATATATCCTACACACACCTGTAGCATTACAGGTGCTGAGAAAGCCATGGGCACAGAAACCCAAGAGGAGGGAGAAAATCATCTAGGAGAGAGGAGGGAGTGTCCTGTACATGAGGGACATGATCAGAATAATCTTTTTCCTAAATGAATGGTTCTTCTAACACAGTGAATTAATCCACTAGTTCTTCAGGAAGCAGCACAACTATATAAAGGGGGTTGGATTGCCAAGCAGAGTGAACCTTCAAACCTTGGCTGTGTGTCAAACCTTAAAAGTAATGAGCTGCCATGACCCTGAGCTACATTATCACTTCCGAAACAGACTCCACGTGATGGCTTTCCAGGCCAGACTCAGAGGGCTCAAGAAGCCATGAGCACACTTGATGGTTGATGGAAAAGGCATTAAATGCCAATTCACAGTGGCAAGTAAATCACATCAGCTCGTGGGTTTGGCCACCCAGCCACAGAAGCCTCTAAATCCTGCTGCACGGTGGGTTTGGAGCCCCTGCACAACTGCTTCCAGCACTTCCCACTGTGGGGCTGGCTGTGGGTGTGCTGAGAAAGTCTTCAGGGAGGGGTTTGATCTGGCTTAGCTGGGTTGCCAGCAGAGCCTCCATGGAGCTTACCTGGCAGCTCTTGCAGATAGGGGTTGTGTCATCCCCTGCAGTGACAGCCCCTGCAGAAAGGATGGCATCTGGCACACAGGGCTGAGGGGAAGGCTGCAAGGCACCTCAGGGGTGTTTTGCCCACCCTTTCTAACTCCTTTTTGTTCCTGCAAAGTGATAAGTGGCAGGATTGCAGCAAGGAAAGCACTGAGGCCTGCAGTTGTTAACAGGGGAGTTGTTACCTGTGCTCTCTGCTGTCTCCAGGAGATTCAGCTGCAGTCTGGACCAAGGGCCAACGTGGAGTTCCTGGGTGGCCTGGCCATTGACATCTCAGGAGGGATGGAGTTCAGCCTGTGGTACAGAGAATCCAAAACCAACGTCAAGAACAGGTGAGAGAATCCCAGGCTGCACTAGAGCTGTAGAGATCTGAGCCCCATAGTCCCCACGAGAAGAGTTTAGACATAAAAGACCTTGCAGATGAGTTAAAATTAAGAGTTTTGTGCATCTGTGCTTCTCTTTTCCTTTTGCTCTTGGTAATACCAGTTCCCACTGGGCTCACCTGAATTTATCTACCTTTACCTGAAGGACAGGCTCCTCTGAGGGAAGTTTTTATCTGTGGATTGGTAGGACTGCTTGCAATTTATTTTCCTGTTTCTGAAGTGCTTTGAATTAATTGCAATGCATGAATTGATCTGCAGGGTCACCATGTATATAACTGGTAACACTGAGGTGGATTCCTTCTTTGTAAAAACTGGAATGGAAACAACAATGGAAGTAGAAACAGCACTGGACTTCATCTCCACTGTGCAGTTTTCACAGTACCCATTTTTAGTCTGTATGCAGATGGACAGAGTGGAGTCTCCATTCAGGTAAGAACTAAGAGCTCACAATTCCCAATCCATCCTTCCAGCCAGCTGCTTGAATCTGAAACTTGTAGTGTTCACAGCCACAAAAGATTAACAACAGAGGCCAAATTTCACCCTAAACTTAGCAGCTTTGCCATTAGATTACACTGCTCAGAGAGTCAGTGCAGAGCCATAAACTAGCTGAAGTGCAAAGTTTTTTTCATCACCTGCTCTTTACTAATCTCAACAAGAGTACCTGGTGTGTTAAGCTCTTGCAACCATCTTGTTCTGTCAGATGTTAAGGCACCAACTCCCCTGAAAGCTAAACAACTACATCATAAAGTAAAAAAGATGCTTTCCACTGGCCAGGGTAGTAATTGCATGGCCATGTGAGAAGCTGGGTTTACTATGCTCTCCTAATCCCTGTTTGCTAAGACCTAAAGGTGATGACATTTGCAGAGCCTGTGCCAGATTTCCAGTCAGGCTTTTCTGATCCAAAAGATGAGAGGGATGAAAGAACTCCAGGATCTCCAGGAAACCCTAAGAAAAGAGTATCTGCTGTTCTGCAGATACTAAAACAGCTTCTGATGTTGATCAGAATCAAAATCTGATTCAATTGATCAGAATCAACTTCTGATTTCTGGAAAGCATGCCTTATGAAGAGAGGCTGAGGGAACTGGGGTTGTTTAGTCTGGAGGAGACTGAGAGGAGACCTTACTGGTCTCTACAATGACTTAAAAAGAGGTTGTAGTGAGGCTGGTCTTGGTCTCTTCTCCCAGTTTACTAATGGGAAGGGATGGTGATTCAACCACCTACTGGGCAACCTGTTCCAGGGCCTCACCACTCTCTCTGTAAAGAATTTCTTCCTCATATCCAATCTAAACCTCCCCTGATGCAACTTCAGCCCATTCCCCTGGTTCCAGCAGCAGTAATTAAGGAGAAGAGGCCTCAGAAGAGACCTCACCGGGTTCTCTCTCAGCCTCCTCTTCTCCACTCTGCCCATGCCCAGCTCCCTCAGCCTCTCCTCACACCACTTGTTCTCTCAGCCCCTCAGGAGCTTGGCAGCTCCTCTGGACACCTTCCAGCCCCTCAGTGTCTGTCCTGTCATGAGGGCCCAGAGCTGAACCCAGCACTGAGATGAGGCCTCACCTGCTCCAGCCCAGGATCCTGGTGGCTTCTTGTGCCCTGGGCACACCCTGGCTCATGTCCAGCCGGGTGTCCCCCAGCACCCCCAGGTCCCTTTCTGCTGGGCAGATTCCAGCCATTCCTCCCAAGCCTGGAGCTGCTGGAGGTCACTGTGTCCAAAACACAGGCCCCAGCCCTTGGGCTGAGCTGCAGGGTGCAGGTTTTGCAGCTCCCAGCCCAGCCCGTGGTGTCTTTGCAGGCGTTCGGTGACCAAGTACGAGAGCCTCCCGTCTGGCAGGAGATACACTGCCAGGAGACAGAGGGTGGAGCTGCTGCCAGGCAACGAGTACCCCCTACATCAGGAGAACTCAGACATGTGCAGGAAGGTGTTTGGCCAGAAGTCGGATTCCTCCAGCAACTGGTTTTGAAAGGAGCACCCCAGGTGGTTTTTGGTTTTGCTTTCCCGAATCCAATCCCGGTGACTTAAGCTCAGCCTAACTCTGGGCCTGATCTTGAGCTGCTGCAGTGAATGGGAGGGAGCTTTGCCATTGCCAGGATCAAGCCCTCAGTGCTCGAGCAGTGTTTACATATTCACCTCTATTTAAGACTTTTTGTAAAGGCAAAGGAAAAAAAGCCAAGGCAAGCAGGGAGCAGTCTGGCAGCCTGCCATGCTCTTCCCTCAGGGTGCTGCCACTTCTGTATTTCTACCTTGCTTTTTTTTTGGTGCCAAAAGCAAAAATGAATCCTCCTCCTTTTCCTCGGGGAATACAGAAGCCTGTGTTTTTGACATGCAGTAAGAATGATGATGTACAAAGAATGATTATTTATGGATGTCTTTTCAAGTGGATAGGTGTTTTAGGCCTACAACCAATTCAAATATTCAATTAACATCTCAATGGGACCACGAATTCCTGCTTCCTCTGTATTGCCTGTTAGCAAAAAGACAGGTTTTCTTTTACATAATTTCAAAGGATTTTCCCTTTTTTTTAGCAGAGCTTGATTATTGTTATTATTTATCTTTTTTTTTTCTTTTTTTTTTTTTTATTAACTGCTAGAGTTAAATAGAATTGATTAAAAATGTGGGGTAACATTTCCAGGAGTATTTCCAGTTGCCTTAATTTTGTTCCCATTGAAATCAAGAGTGTAATTTCTGTAGTTATCACCAGGAGGAGAGTTGAGCCAACACTGGGTGCTCTTCAAGGTTGCCTCCTGAAAATTCCTGTCTCTGTGTGTAACTAAGGCAGGTGCATTTCAAGAAACCAGCACCCTCTGAAGAAAAAGGTCCTGAAAGAAAGAAATGTTGAATGCACAGCCTAGCAAAGCTTGTGCAGAGCCAGAACATTTTTCTCCTAGGTAAGTCAGACTGATATTTCAATGGAAAAAAGTCATCACTACTCACAGAAGTTATTCAAGTGACTTGAACATTTTTTCCTCATTCAAGCAGTGTCTTCATAGGTACTGTGTAAAAAAAAACCCCTAACAATTTACAATAGCATTGCAGATTAAGAAAGAACTTATTCATCCCAGCTCAACTGATCTCTGATATGATCCATGTAACTTCATTTTTATAGGGTGAGTGATGGTCACAAAAAAAAAATTAAAATAAAAAGCCAAGAAAACTGTTTTTCAAAAAAAAAAAAAAACCCAACAAAAGCAGTCAGGAAAAACTGAGATTGTCATTAAAAGTAAAGTATAACAAGAATAAAATAAATTCCAAATTCTTTTGTGTTGTAAAAACCTGAGAGTGCAGAAATCTGCAAAAATCAAACTGTCAATGGGATGAAAACATCTGCTTGTTGCCTTTCCTGAAAATACTGACACACTTCTAGTCAAAGAATAAATAAACCAGGTAAAAATACAGCCTGGAAAAAAAAACCCAACAACTTGCTTTCAGTCTTGCTTTTTGTCCACCTTCTGGGCTGGGAAAGGCTCTCACTGGGGTTGACAGGGGCAAGAGGAACCAGAGAATTCACTACCACTTAAAAACCAGTAACTTTAGCAGGATTTAGGAGAAATTAGTGAAGGCTAAATGTGACACCAACACTGCTGGCAGGGCCACCACCCTCTAAATTGCCAGAACTTTTTCTCTAGACATTCTCTTACCTTCACTGCTGTTTTAGGAATTGAAACTGAAGATGAACCTTTATATTTGTTATTACTACTTAATTTTGTTATTACTTTTATAAACTTATTCACTATTATATACTATTATTTATTTTTAAATTTATTATCTTATTATTATTTACTTTTATTGCTATGACTCCTTTACTATTATAAAGCAGAAATCAGATCAGAGCTAAGTACTCACACCCCTAGAAAGCAGCAGTCTCCTTCTGCAGTGACCTGACAACCCTAAAAGTAGAAGGTGGACACAGAGTGGCACAAAGAACTATCTCCCAGCACTTGTGGAGAACTGAGGTACCAACAGACCACGACCTCAACTCCTCATCTGCAGTCTGAAGGGCTTACCTGTGACTTCACCACCCAAAACCAGGATGGAAATGGCTTTGGAGAATACAGTTTGTATCTCCAGGACCTGTGTCTGAGATCAGCAATTCCACTGCAAGGCTTCTCCCCTCCCAAACCTCACAGCCTTCTGAGTTACAGGTAAAATGAGGCTCTTTGGACACTGACCTGTGTCCTCTGCTTTATTTACTCACCTGGCACAGCTTGTGCCCACCTGCATCACTGCAAACTGGTCTTTCAGAGTGGGACAACCAGCCTGTAACTGCAATTCTGGGGCTTCCACAGCTTTGACAACACCCCTTGAAACAACTAAATCAGAGCCTCCGAGGCCCATGTTGCTCACTTAGAAGGGACACCCTCTGGAATCACAGCAATACACTTGCTTCTGAAGCCATCTGACCCTAACAGCTGGACATAATGGGCATTCCAGAAGGAGTTTAGTCCAACAGCTGGGCCAGGGCTTCCTTGTGTGGGCTCCATAGCTACAGAAACAACAAAACTGACCATCTTCTAAAAATAAGGTGAAACCAATACATTGCTTAAGCTGAATTTGGAATGAAAATACACTTAGGGCTACAAGCAAAGCAAGCTCTGTGTTGATCAAATCAGGAGGGGATACTCAGCACACATCTCTAATCATGGCTATCCCAAGTACTTGGCAATTAACCAATAATTCATATGGGAAGTTTAGAGAAGCAAACAAATGCTCACTCCTTTCTAATTGAACACCACAGAAGAACAGTGCTGTGATAATCCAGCTAAGTCCAAAAAGCAACCCCCTTGCAAAGGAGATTTTGAAACTTACCCCTTAAACTTCCAAGGAGTGTTAATTTTTAAAGAGTATTTTTCATATACTCTTCAAAAAACATTCAAATTCAGTTTCTCACTCCACTCCTAAACATTTTCTGGTGCAGAAAGCCCAGGGAAATATAAAGATCATTGGTTTGGAATGCAGACCTCGTGATATGAATTAAGCCATCAGTGCAGCACAGGTTAGCAGATATGGGGACAAAACATCAATATATTTGCAACACTTGACCATAAATAACTGCCAGTAAAATACATTCTTTCCTACAAGGAATGGATTCCAAGCAGAGCTGTAAATCAGCCTGCTCCCAGAACCTCCTGCAAGTGCACTGACAGCAGCTCCCTTTGTTAGAGGGAGCAAGATCACCTCAATTATTTTACTTTTAATAAAACTAATTGATAAATAGATGAGAGGTGCCAGGGTAACAACTGGTAAAACACTTAGCCCAGGTTTCCAGTGAGTACATGAAGTCAACTCTGACTTACTGAGAGCATCTGGTAGAGAACCTGGCTGTGCAGTGCAGAACAAACCACAGCCCTCAAGCACAGACACATCTGAGGAGCTACAAGCCCATAGAATGCTTGTGGCAAGTGTACCACAGAACGTAGTGGGACTGATAAAAACAGCAAAATAAGCAGCAGTTGTGGCTGAGCAAGGTTTTTCACCACAATTCCAGCATGAACCCCATGCCTTGTCCAGCTGAGGTCACTGGAAAGCAGGGCAGTGGCAGGTGCTGTTCTGCAGCATCAGGTTCAAATGTGGTAACTAGATGACTAATAAAAGTTAGGCCACTGAAATTGGGGAATTCAACTCCTTGAAGTTCTACCTGTGGGAAAAAAAAACATAATCAAAACAGTCAAATGAAGCAATGCCCCCAACTTTAAGAAGGTGGAATAAGCAGTGAGATTGGGACAAAAAGAGACAACACTGGGGCAAACCTGGGGAGACAGAGAGGGGTTTGGGATCTTGTGTTTCCAGGCTGACCCAAGCAATGCCCCTGTCACCTCTCATTCAGCACAAGAGCAAAGGTCACTCTGCAAGCACAGGAGCAAGCAGGAGCTGCAGGATTCCTTGCAGTGTGTCTTTTACTGAAAAATACATTTTATTTATCATTACATTCAACAAAAGAAAACAAAAACCAAACACCCAACAGAAAAAAAAAACAACCCTAAACAAAACAACATCAACAAAACCCCCAACAGAATACAAATGCCAACTGGTTCAGTCCCAAACTTTGGTACTGGGTGGTTTCAGCCAGTCCATTCCCACAGGGCTGTGCTGCTCCAAAGGGTTCCCGACGTGCATCCTGCTGCTAGTGCAGTTCTCAGGGGGACTCTGTTCTCCTTCCATCCCAGCCTCAAGCATCCTGCAGCAGGACCACTCTGGGCTTCAGCTACACACTTCCCACAGTCTCCTCTAAATTGCAAAGCTCATCGAGTCCATTTTTTTCTCCAGTTATATATTATTTTCTGGTTTTCCCCCCACAGGCAACAATCATCAACACAACATGTTTGAGGCATTTTCCCCTTTGCTTTATAACCCACTCTCCTCTCAGACACACCACCCACATCCTCTGGACAACCATTATCCTTACTTCACATATGCACTTTTAAACATCTTTACACTGATAACCCATCCCCTTAAAAAAAGGGAGGAAAAAGAAAAGCAATAAATGGAAAGAAAATAAAGAGGGGTGGAGAAAACCACAAGCATTTTTAAAGTATGTGTTCTCAGGTAGCCACAAGTTAATGGTAATTTATAAGCACAAGGAATGACACTTTGGCCATCAAACACTAGAGAGTAAAGGTAGCTTTGAATGCAGACAAGGGGAGAAAAAAAACCCAACACCCTCACACAACCCATAAATACATTTTAAATCATTCACCAAGGATTAAATGTAACTGAGTGAAACCAACCCAGCAGCAGAAGACCAGAACAACATTGGTGCATCACTCCAGTCCCATTCCAACTTTTACTTGGATTCTTGAGTTAGAATGTGTGGAATTTGCTGTCACAGACCCCAAACCCTGATGGCAGGGCTGGGAGGGAGCTCGAGTGGTGCACAGGATTTTGCCCTGCTCTGCACACGGGGTGAGTTTCAGCTGTAACACACTATGACTGCACTGCAAAACATATAATACTAGCAGCTTAGGAGCCCTGACCTGGAGGGCTTGACTCTAATCCAAGATAGGTGGTTACACATCACCCCTTCAGCTGGAGAAATTCACCACTGGGTATACGTGGAAGAGCACCATGTTACCAGATGATTGGATTTGGGTGGTATTATCTGCTGGGTCCAGCTAGAAATGTGCCCAGAGATCTGGTTTCCTACAGATAAAGTGAAGAACCCAGGACCCGGGGCAGCCAGGGCTCTGGGACTAGTTCAGTGGAGTGTTGCTTGATGGATGAGAAAGAAATAATTCATTATGAGCTCCCACTGAAGCTCCCAGTGCTCAGATTCTGGCAGTCAGAGATGCAGGTGAAGGATTTGCTGGACCAGGTCTGTGAAGTGAAGCTCTGACCCCTTGCTGCAAACACAGAGTCTCTTTTGGAATAGACCCAATGAAGCAAAGGATGTTTGCCATTAGGATTGACACATTCCACTGAAGAAATCTCCCCTGAGAAAATAAACAGCTGTTGGTGTTGCCTCATTTCATTGCTTTCATCTCCACGGGTGGATAAAATAAATATACCTGCACATTTTTCCTCCACCAAATCCATGTTGAAATCCTGGGCACTAGGCATTCTTTTTTTTTTTTTGGTTTGGTTTGTTTTCTTCCTTTCAAGTACACTGGGTGAAAGTGTAAACCCTGAGTTTGTGTGTGCAAACCTGGATCTTGTAAACTGCAACGTGAAACTTCACTCTGAGCACCAAGAGAGGAAAAAGATAGGACAGAAACATGGGAAAACACAGATGCTAGTATTATAATGTATGGACACTGTGGACAATCCCTCTGGTACCTGCACTGTCCAGCAGTCCAAAGTACTGTTCTGTTCAACACTGATCATCTAGTCATCATATCTAAGGATTTATCAGCCAGGAGAGTGATGAGGCAGCATTTGTTTTCTTTTAAGAGGCATTCAGCTCAAATCCTGGTGGGAAAGTAGAGCTTATAACTGAGATTGTGCAACTGAAGAGCACAGGGATTCAGTTTCCACCCTATATGCTCTAGCTGGGCACATCAAGCTCCTTAAAAACAGAATAATAATTTTTTTCATTTCCAAAATGGTGAAATGAGAAGCCAGATGTGAAAACACTCACTCACTACCTGTTATTCCTGCAAGGTATTCCTTCCTGGGGGGGCAATTTTGGTTTGTGCCTGTAAACAAATAAATTGCACTGAAATAAAAGCTCAGACGTGTGGTTAAATATGGTCACAGCTGAGTTTTCTGTATCTTGAGTTACTCAGGAAAATGAAATCTGGGGCTTTCTTTTAAAATGGAGAACCTGAAACCTCCTTAGCACCAGGAAACCTTGAGAACAGGCTCAGGAAAATGCTGCCTGTGGGCAAATATTTAAGTATAGACTTTCAGGTTTTCAGTTCCAACCTGTTACCTCAAGAAAGGTTTCTATTAAATAACTGAGGCTTTATCTTACAATTATTGGCTTCCAAAAGCTTCACTGAACTGACATTCTGGGCAGGGAACAAACTACTGTAGTTTCATTTTACTGTCATGACATTTTTGCTGAGACAAAAATAATTTGTTTAAGTAGATTCCACATATGGGCATAAATATCACTGCATTTTCAGTAATCTTACTTTATACTTTCATGTTCAAAGAGAAATATTTTCCTAGCAAAACCAGTGTGGATAAACCTCAGATAAACCTGCCAAGCAACAGCTGAATAATTACATATTATTTGGGCCATAAGACTGAAAAACTCCTCTTGTAAGTAGGATTGTGTTCAGCAATGGTGCAGTTTAATAAAGAATAAACTGCAATCTTAAAGAAAAACAAATGCTGTCCTCTCCTTTGGATCTAAAAACATCACATTCAACTTCTGGCTTTCCAGTATTCAAACACTGTCATGGTGAAGGCAGCTTGTGGTGTTCCACACAGCACAGAGGAGCAAACAAAAAACGAGAGCAATCAGCTGAGCTTCCTGACATTGACACAACCTGCACCATGCCAAAAAAGCAAACAGCAGGGGTACTGCTGCCACCACAGAGCTCCCTGGTGGCAATTCCAGGTGCAGAAGTACAGAGTACAGGAGGCATTGGATTGCAAACTGTCACCCAAACCTCTGGGCAACACCCTCATTCACTGCAATAGAGAGATGAGGTGGTTTCTAGCATTTAATATTCTTTTTTTCCTATTTCAAAAGTAGCAGAGCTGCACTGGATCATTCCAGGGACCTGGATGAAGCCTGAAATGCTGTTTACACCCCATGCTTTACAAACAGCTGCAGTGGCACCACCACTGTCAGCCTGCTGCCAGCACAGGGGCAATGTCTAAAGCCTGCAGATTGGCTTTGACAGGAAAAAAAATCCCAGTTTTCCAGAAAACAAGGCACTAAATTCAGTGTTGCTGGCATAATCTATGTGTACTCCAAAACTGGGGGGGGGGGGTATTCAGGAGAATACAAGAAACTTACACACTTGTTTTGTATGATGAAGGAAAAAACAAACAAACAAGAAAAACTGTAGAAGCAGTTTTTAGGATCAATGTTGAGAGTTACCAAGTGGATTTTTCAGATTGAAGGAGAGTGGTTCTTCTTCCTTATCCCTGTTCAAAACAAACAAATAGAAAAGCATCATTAATAAAAAGCAGATTGTTAGAGAGCTGCCACAGGTAGAAAGAAGGCAAAGAGATCCACCTGGGATTGAAGGGATCTCTCCACTTGAGTTGAGCACTTAACAACACAGCAGCCAGTACAACCCATAATTGACTCCAAGACTTGGGAAATTAAGGCTTGGGAAATGAATACTTAAGAAATTAAGTCTATTTAATAAAGAAATTAAGACTACTGGCTCAGCAAACATTTGATTTATGTATCAGCATAAGTAAATCCCACATACTGTGTATTTCACTGTCATTGGACTTCTGGACTTCATAATAGAGACTACACATTCTGCTGAATAGGGCACAGCTAAAAAGCTTAAAAATATCAGATTATGAGCCTTTGAAAAACAAGTTGCATATCCTATCCACAGAAAAATACTTTTTAAAGGCAGGTGTACACTGTCTGATGGCAAATAGGTAGAAACACAACTAATATTTGCATACTTTGGTGACAAAACTGCTCACAAATTACTCAGCTGACTTTCACCACAGCAATAAGTGCCCCATAGACACCTGTAACTATAAGGTGTCTATAAGAGCAAGGAAAAATACCCTTTAATACTGTCAGTACAATTTCCCACTCGTGCTTTCTACTTTGCTATATGATATTTTCTCATTTCTTTAACTAACACAAGGCAGAAACTCCCCAGAGTATAATGTAAACATGAATTAAACAGATGCAAACATTAAAACCACAATTTATCTCAGAAACATGAGCATGTTCTCTGGGATTTGCTGTATCCCAAAAACTTAAGAGTAGGTAATAAATCAAGTCTTGGGTTTTGCCAGAATCCAATTGACAGGATCCAGTTTATCCCCCTGATAAATTGGGTGCCAACAGCACCTTGGATGTCACATCACCACCAAAGCTTCCAGTCAGCTCTGTCACCAGTGACAGAGACCAAGACAGAGCAGGTCTGATGGTGAAGCAGTTTGTTTGCAGTTTTATTCTAAAGAAGGGAAAAAGATGTTATGCACAGTGCAGAAAGAAATACAAGAGTGGAAAGAGAATTAATTCCACTTATTTTGGCACGTCAAAAAAGAGCCCTGAAAGGACAGTGCATTCATCAAACCACGTGCTCATGGGATGAAACCTGGCTGGTGTAAAATCCAGTTTAGCATCTGCAGAGCATTGCTGCAATCAAAAATACTCTGATGGGAAAGCAATTAAAATTATTTGTCTCACTAACTTACAGAACAGCCCAAGGAAAAGCAAACCCACAGTGCATCCGTGACACACCAGCAGGACACCTAACTCTGCAGGGCAGCATTAATTTGATGGGTTTCACTTTTTTTTCCTGAAAGTGATATAAGAAAAACCAGATTTTTTTAAAAAAAGCTGTTGTGAGATAGAAATAGCTGTACAATTTACCATGTCTTTCCCAAACAGCAAGTCCCTGAACTGAAATCTGAAACATTCCTGGTGCTACAAATTGAATTCAGCCTATAGACCAAGTGGAAAAAATCAAATACTTCTTGCCATTTTATCTAAATACTCCACCAAGACTTTACTGCCAAGAGCAGCACAGCAGAGCTCAATTTAAATTAGTATTTTACCTGTCCTGAGTAACCACAGAGGGGTCAACAGAAACAACTTCATGTATAGAACAAAACACTGACAATTTCAAGAATAAATATTTACAAGCAGAAAAAAAAAGTGTATAAATCAGTAAGGTTTCATTCAACAAATAATCTGCTTTGCAGCAGCAGGTGATGCAAATGAAAAGAGCTCCAGAAGCAAAAGAAGGTAACACTAACAGTGGAGGAAAAAGTCATCCTCCAGCAAGGAAACTGAGCAAAATGTTCAAATTAAACTGAGCAAAAACTTAGTGCAAATGGGTGACAATCCCAAAACTCACCTACCAAAGACTACACTGTGTAAGGCTGAGCCGTGTGTGTTCATACACCAACAAAAGGAGAAGCAACACCATCCTGAAGGGATTTTCTTCAGATTTCAGGAATTTTTTAAATTAAATCCTTGGTTATTTTGCACAGGGCATCCTGCAGCCTGGTTCTGAGGTGTGATGTGCCCAGCCCTGTGCCCTCCTCCAGAGCAGACACTCCATGCCCTGCACAGGGTATCCCACTTTTGGAGGCTAGCCCTAGGTGATAGCCCAGGGTAACTGGACACTGGTGGGACTGCAGCAGGAAAAGCCCAGGCTAGCCATGGGAAATTGTGATTTGCAGTGGTGCCCATGGGCTCTGCTGAAGCTCCTGCAGTGCACAGGTGGCTGAGGGCACCCCTGCCCCTGCCAGCTGCACCACAACACCAGGGGAGCACACAGGGGTCTACCCCACGTAGACCCTGCTGCCTCATCCCACAAATAAAAGGACCTGAAATAAGAGTTTGCCTCCATCAAACCCTTCTCTCCCTCTTCCCAAGGATGGGGAGAAACTGGGGCTCTGGGCAGAGGATGGGTGCTCACCTCCCCTTGGGAGGAAGCAGCAAGAGGTGAGAAAGGGAGGATGCACTAACAAGGCAAAGGGGCTATTTCATGGCCTGCAAGGTGGGTCCAGAGCAGGTGCCCAGCTACATTCTCCTCCCTGAAAGCAAAAGTATCCCACTGAGACAGGGCTCTCCAGACACAGGGCTACACAAATAGAGGCTGTTTGATGAAGAGCTGGGGAATATTTGTACAGAAACTGCCTCCAGGCCATAAAAAGAGGTACTTACCTGCTCCAAGGGATGCTGAACTGCACCGATGGGAACAGTAACCTTTGCATTTCTATCGTCTACACTGAGCCTGGTAGCTATCCCCCCACCTCCAAAACCAGCTGTGGCAGAGCTCTCATTCGGCAGGTAACCCGGTCAAAGGGCTGCCCCTGGTGATGGGCAGGCTTCACAGCCCAGCCTTAACTCACCTGTGCTCATCACCGGTGCTCCACCACAAAGCGCATGGTGGTGCCGTCGAAGGAAGGCGGGGCGACAATCCGCGGGCCGGTGGCTGGTGCTGTGATGCTGATGACTGGCTTGGGCTCAACTGCCCCACGTCCTGCCGCTGGCGGGCCCTTGCCCGTAGCCACGTAGTAAGGGCTCTCGGTGAAAGCCGCCTCTGCCGCCGCCGGACTGCCGGGCTCAGCCGGGGCGCTGGCATCGCTGCCCGGGTGGGACAGCGGGCGCTGCAGGGCGCCGGCAGGCAGCACGGTAGCGGCGGGCAGGAGACCCGGGTAGAGCATGTACGTGGTGCCGTAAGCCCCGGTGTTGAGGGCCAAGGGCGAGATGGGCAGCGGGACGGGAGCGACGGCCGGTTGCGGGGGCACCGGCACCTCCACGTACTGCCCAGTCTCGGGGTCGAAGAGGCGCCGCTTGAGGGGCTGCTGCACCGGCGTGTCCACCAGGTAGTACTGCCCGGTGCTCACGTCCAGCAGCACCTTGCGCTGCGTCTGCGGGAAGGGCTCGGTCGCCGTGGTCGCTGCGGGCACGGAGGGCGAGAAGCAGAGCAGCGGCGGCGGAGCGGCGCCGGGCAGGGAGGCGAAGGGCAGCGGCGGGTGGTACAGGGCGGCGGGCGGACCCTCGGCGGGCGGCGGGGCGGCGGCGGCGGCGGCAGCAGCGGGAGGCTCGTCGGCGGGCGAGGGTCCGGGGCTGCCGGAGCGCTTGGCGGTGCCGAAAGGCTGCAGACTGCACAGAGCCGCCGCAGCCGCCGTCGCCGACACCGCGCTGGGGCGGACGCCGCCAGCCGTTGCCGGCACCGAGGAGGTCGGGGAGCCGGGTTCGGCCGTCGACTTCAGCGGCAAAGCCAGGTAGTTCCCGCAGTCCGGCCCGCGCTCCGCATCGCCGCCGCCCGCAGGCAGCCGCGGGGAGCGCGGTGCCGCCTGGCCCCGCAGGCCGCCGTCGGAGGGGGGCTTGACCGGTGCAGAGGCTCCGGTTCCTCGCAGGGTGAGGAGGGCGCGGGGGACGGCGGAGGGCTCGGCCCGCTGGGGCGGTTGGCCGCGCTGTCGCTGCCGGGCCAGGTTCTCGAAGGCGGCCGCCTTGGCCGAGACCTTGTCGGCGGTGTTGTTGGAGGGGCGGCGGGGCAGCCGCTCGTTGCCAGAGCCCTTGACCGACGGCTCCTCCGCCTTATCCGCCGGTGGAGGCGCGGGGGGAGCGGCGGCGGTGGCGGGCAGGGTCGGCCGCGGCCCGGCTCCCCTCTCCTGGCTGGTGATGAGGGAGAGGACGTGGCTGTCGGTGATGGGCAGCGGGTCGCTCTTGCGCTTCCACTCGCGCTTGTTGAAGCTGTAGAGCTCCTCCATGCTTCTCACGGCCGCTGTCAGCTTCTCCAGCGCGTTTTGCACCGGAGCCGCCTTGCTCTCCTCCCGCGCGTCCTCCTCCGGCCCCCGGCCCTTGTCGGGGGGTGGCGGCGGCGGCGGCGGGGGCTGGTGCCGCCAGGGCGCGGCGGATTTGGAGACGATCTTCAGCACGGCCGGCTGGCGGGGGTCGCTCTTGTTTGGGGCGATGGTGGCCACAGGCAGCCTTCCCGAGGTTCGGTGCACCAGAACGGTGCCCTCCGGGGGACAAGCGGGCGCCCTGCCCGTCCCCTTGGCCCCCGACTCCGTGGACTTGGTGCTGGCGTGGCCGACCGCCTGACAGGTGATGACCACGGGGGACAGCGACCTGGGGACGCCGGCGATGACGAGCTGCTGTCGGGGCTTCTGCTCCGTGCCGCCCTGGTCAGAGGCGACGCTGCCCTTGTCGCTGCTGTTATCCCCCGAGTCGTAGCTGTAGGAGTTTTTGATGAGTTTCCGCACGTCCCGCACCTGATGGAGCTGCCCCTGGGCTCTGTGCTTGCTGTCCCTCACGTCACGCACCAGGAACTGCGGCACCTTGTCGAGACCATCGCCGGCCTTAGGCAGCTTGAGCTGCTGGCCCCTGCCTTCCTCCGACGGCCGGCCCGCGATCTGCGGCGTCAGCAGCTGGGCGATGCTGAAGGCAGCGTCCCGGGGCTGCTGGAGGCTGCCCAGGCTGATCTTGATCTCGGGAGCTTTGGGCTTGGCGGCGGTGGGCGAGGAGGAGGAGGCGGCGGCGGCGGGGGCGGCTGCGGAACACTTAGTGGCCCGCTTGCTGGGTTCTTTCTCCCGGGGCGTGTGCTGGATGGCGGGGACGAACAAGCGGGACATCTTAGTGGACCTGCCGGCGGAGAGCTCGCCCAGGTCGGCCCGCCAGTCGTGCCTCGGTGAGAGCTTCAGTTTACCGACGGGCGCCCTCTCCTCTTTCCTTTCCGCCTCCCGTTCCTTCCATGACCTAAAGGCGCTGTTCTGACTGCGGAGGAAGGTGGCTTTGATGGCCTCCGAGGCGCTTCGCTTCACCTCGCACAGCTCCTCCGACAGCGCCCGGTCCAGGCTGCGGCTCCCCTCGCGGGGCGTTGACGCCTTGGAGGGCGGCGACCGGCCACCGCCGCCACCCTCTACCCCTTCCTCCGCCGTCGCCGCGGTACAATCCGAGCCGCCTTCCGAGTGCCGGGAGCTCTGCCGCTGCTCTCCGCTTTCCCGCTGCCGTTCCCGGCCGCCGCCGGACTCCGGCTCCCGCCCGGCGCCCAGCCCGGTGTAGGAGGTGTCGGTGATCTCCCCTCGCTCCATCTTGAACTCGTGCTCCAGCTGCATCTTCTTGGAGATGACGTTTTTGAGGAGGCTAGAGGCGAACTTGGACTTCTTTCTCGACCCCCCTCCTCCCCCTTCCGCCGCCGGCTGCTCCCCGCCGCCAGCCTCGGTGGGCGGCCCGGCCCCGGGATCATTGCCGAGGTCCAGCAGGGTCACTACCCGGGAGCCTGCCCGCAGCCGCCGCGGGGTTTCGACGTGGGCGATCTCCCCGTCGAGCTTGCTGACCACGAACTCGAGGGCTTTGGTTTGCGACCTGCCGGAGCGCAGCAGGCTGGGCTCGGCTCTCGGCCCCAAGCTGCCACATTTGAGGTCCAGGTAGGTGGACCAGCGGTTGATGCCCAGGGCATTGTCGGACAGGGAGGCGGAGGAGGCGCGGGAGCCGGGGCGGAGGGTATCGAAGTAGGGATACGCCAGGCTGCGGAAAGCCCTGGCCGTCAGGTTTCGCACTTCTTTGTCGGCATCGTCCAGCTCGCTGACGGCGCTGGAGGCACCGCTCGAGTGCTCCCCGGCCCTGGCCGCCCCGCACCGCGTCTGCAGCCGCGCGGGGACCGCGATGAATTTTTTCGCGTGGTCGCGGACAGCGTCCGGTTTTAAACTCGCGTTGCGTTCGGGAGCCGCGGGGACACTGAGGCTCATGTCGCCTTCATGCTTGGCAGAGTAAATAGTGTTTTGCTTTCCGCGCACGTTGCTAGACTCATTTATAGCCCGGGAAGCGGCTTTGATTGATAGGAGAAGCTGGGCGGCCGGGCTCCCGCCGGGGCGGCCGGGCTGCTTGGACCGGCTTTCCCCCGAGCTGGCGCGCTTGTCCCCGGCGGGGGTGTCGTGTTCGGAGGTAAGGCTGACGATCTCGGTGCTGCTGGTGTTGTCGACGCTGTCCGTCTGGTTGTTGGGGTCGCTGGTGGTCGTGCTGAGGTAGCAGCTATTCTCCTCCTCCTCCTCCGTCGGCGTGTCCCCGAGGGTCTCGTCGCTCCCGAAGGAGGCGTAGTCCACGAAGGAGTAGATCACGTTGTTGTCCTCGAAGTCCCAGCGGGCGGCCAGTCCCGCGTCGAAATCCATGTCGTGGTCCACCTCGCTCAGCTGGATCTCCTGCGTGCTGATATAGTGCGCCTCGTCGCGGCCGCCGACGTGGGGGATGCCCGGGGGGCCGCCGGGGGGGGCCGCCTTGCGCCCCGCGTCCAAGTCCTCCTCGCTTTCGTAGCCGAAAGACGACGAGGAGGTCTTGCCCTCCGTCGACACCGGGTCGCCCATCGCGGGAAAACCGTTCGCCTTGCTCACCGGCGAAGGGCAGGAGGAGGATGACGACTCCGGGCAGCCCCCCGCCTCCGGCGGCCCGTCGCTCCCGGCTGCCGCCCCCCCGGAGCCGGGGGCAGAGTCGGCACCGTTACCCGCCGCAGCCGCCGCGCCCGGGGAAGGCGGGGGGTCCCGCCCGCGATCCGAGGATGCTGGCGCCGCTGTATCGCCCGGCGGCCCTCCGCTTGCCGAGCCGCCAACATCCCCGGGCCCGCCGGCTCCGCTTTCGGCTGCGGGACCGGCCGCTCCCTCCGCGCCGCCGGCCGAGGCCAGGTCGGGGGACTTGCGGCTCTCCTCTCGCCCCCGTGGCGAGCCGCGGATCTCCACGTAAGCCGCCTCCTCTTGCTTCTCGATAGCCGCCTCCGGGCTCGGGCCCCGTCCCTCCGCCGTGCCCTCGGGGCCGGCTCGGGGGCCAGCGGGCGACTCGCCGGGCGCGTCCATGCCGGGGCCGTCGGGGTGCGGCAGTGGCCCGAAGGGGCGGGCAAGCTCGTTCCGGCAGGGACGGGCAGCGCTGCGGGGACGAGGGGGGGGCAGCGGGCCGCCCACCCCCTTCCCTCCTCTTCCCTCCCCTCCTCCGCCCGGCGCGCCGGCTCCGTGCCCGGGCGAGCATCGCCGCCGGGGGGCGGAGGGGTCGGGCCGGGTCGGGCTCGGCTCCCCCTGCGCCGCGGGACAGCAAGGGCCCGGCTTGGGCACCGGGGAGAAGTGGCAGGTCGCCCTGCGGGGAATCCTGAGACGGGCCCGGGTCGCTGGGGATTTTTCCGACGCTTGGCCGGTTCCAGGAGGGTACTATACATAGAGCCGGCGTCACTTACGCCGCTTGAACTAAATCTTTTTTTAAACGCCTGTGTTTGCTGGAATAAAGGCACTCGGACACCCCTTGGAAGGGGAGAGCTGCCCCTGTCTGCGAAGATGTTGCTGCTGCCCGGCTCCCCGGGGAGCTGTCGACAGCAGCTGAGCACGCAGGTTTGTGTCCGCCAAATGCACGCTGCTTCCACACGCAGCAGTGCTACACAGCTTTTTTTTTTTTTTTTTTTTCCCCTCCTGAAACTATGCCCCTGTATCCCGTGTCCCGACTCGCAGGAGGTATTTAGCAGTGTGGCACCCCGTGGATCCCAGGCTGGTGCTGCACCTTCACCAGCCAGTGGACCCAAGCCTTCCTTTTTTTCCAGGAAGCACCAGTTTAGACATAACCAGCACCTAAGACCTATTAATAGGCATTTCTATGGCACGCCTGACCTTTGGTGGCCAAGGGCTTTGCTGAGCAGTCCCCAAGATGACACACCAAAAAATCCACACTGAGAAGGAGAAATGGAGGAAAGCAAGCAACATCGAGGAGCCCTCAGGTATGCAGTGCAGCTATCAGCCTAAATTTACAGCTAAAGACCAAATAGGCACCCACAAAGCTGGCACTGGGCTGGTAACATCAGACATTAGGTAGGGGAGGGTTGTGGAAACCCCCCAAGGCAAGTACCAGGCTCTGTGTCCCTACAGCTTGAGTGGCAGAGTGTGCAGCTCTGCCAGGGATGCTGCAGGGACCAAGAGGCAAAGCAGATCCCATCCCACACCTCTCAGCAGCAACATGACATCACTAGGAAAAGACAATATTCTAGCACCTTAAGGAGTCACCTTGGTTTTAGTTTGTGGTTGGAGCAGATCCTCAAACAGTCCTTTCCAGATGCTTAGGAAGCAGAGGGTACCAGGTTTGAAACCCTGATCATTCCTTGCACTTGGGTGAGTGTTGAGAGCTCTGCCTCCTGCTCCTCACAAATGAGATCTCCACCCTAAGTTCTCTCTGCCCCCACCCACTGATCCCCTAAACCAGGGTCCTGGGTGTCTCTCACACCTTCCTCTCCTCTTTAGCATTTGATTTTCCTGCATTCAGAGCACACAATAAATCAGATCTTTGCTCCTGTAACTCACACACTTAAAAGTAGTGGAGTTTTTTTTTTAATGTTTGTTTTAAGAGTTGTAACAGTTGTTCATACACTCCTGCCAAGATCCTCAGACAAGGTCCCAACCAAAACAAGCATCAAAACAAGACTCTATTTCCATGATCTAAATAACAATATGGTGCAGAGATCTGGGGTTTTTTTCTGCTATTTTCCTTGGTAGCTTGAACTGAATCTACTCAATGTTACAAACCCAGGCAGTGACTCTCACAACTGAGGCTGAGGCCATAACAGAGCACAAGTACATGTATGTTTATAACATATGCATATCTCTGCCACGGGGAATTCATGTCCCTGATGACAAAAATACATACATAAAACCCACACCTGTTCTTCTCCACTTTCAGTTCTGGCTTTCCCTGGAGGGCTGTGTGCCTCGGGCAGTCAGATCAGCGTGTTTCCCGTGGCACGGAGAGGTTGACACAGTGTCCAGAGCCACCAGATCCTAACACCCTTTGGAAAAAAAAAAGCCAATCTGCTGCCCCCAGCTTTAGCAAGAGTCTGGCTGACAGAGTACTGAGTCCTAAGTGAAAACCAACAGCTGGATGGGTCAATCTCTCCTCACCCAGGGAAGGCTACCCCATCCGAGGGGACCTTTCCTTTTCCATCCTGAGCCTGTTGGGGAGACTGAGGGGCCTCTTTTAAACACTCCACCTGCAAATGTCAACCACATGTGGTCTCCTTCCTGGCAGACCTCTCCTTTTTCATGCAAAAGTCAGACCTTTCAAAGCAAAGAAACTCTGGAGCTGGGTAGATTTCAAGACCCTAACCTGAGTGAGTGGGCAGGACTCAAAGGCTTCGGTGTGACCCTGGGAGTGAGAGGCCACTTTTCCTTCCAGGATGAGACAGGATTGTGTTCTGGCCATTGCCTCACACTCTGCAGTGCATTCCTGTGTAACTGAGCCCCTGGTGAGTATCAGTAGCTGAAGTGCTTGTTAAATGACCAAAAAAAATCCCCCAACCCAACCAACCCCACATCTCTGGCTCTCGCTATAAGCAGCTCCCACTGGCTGCCTTACAAGGTCTGCAGAAGATGCATATATATTTTTAAAACAGATCCTCCCCCTCACTACCCATCCTTCTCTTCCAGACCCCAAAATCTCATGCCAAAACAAACAGGCAGGAACGTAATCCCAGAAGGAGCTTGGATTTCTTTGCTACTTTTCAGCCCTGCTGCAAATACAGGCTAAATATGAGTTGGTGTATTTATATGGGGAGCCTGCTACTCAGACAAAATAAATTCAATACTTGCTGAGTTTTGCATGTGTCTGGTTGAGCAGTGTCTGCCATGTCATTGATACAAGAGAATATTCTGGTGGCTCTTCCACGTGGACAGCAATAGCACATGCAAACTGGGGGAACATGGTGAGTAAAACTATTTATAAGCACTTGATTGCCTTCATGAACATCCTGACAGGTGCCTGCCCTGGCAACTTTCTACTTGCAGCTTCCCCAGGACATCTCTCCTGGTACCTGATTATCCATATACCAGAGAGATGCTCATCACCTCTGACTTGTCCTTGCTGTAAAGCCAGTTTTTCTGCCACTGACAGAAGGAGATGATTCCCACTCTCTGTGCTGCAGTTTTTTTTGCATATCTAAGGGTGACCAGTGTGCTTCCTCCACTCTCCATCTTCTCACTAGCCCTGATTTGCTTAAACTTTACCTATGAGACACACCTGCTACATCTCCCCATCACCACCCTTCAGACTTTCTGTACATGCAGTGCAAAGAAGTGGCCACAAGATGCAGGGTGGAGCCTCACCCCTGGGGAGGAGAGAGGAGGGATAACTTTGTGCCCTGCTTGCACACTCCTAACATCCACTGTTTTCATGGCATGACTGCGTCCTTCAGCTCAGGACCCACTGCAAGCACATTTTTCATTCATCCTCCAGTTACTCCTGGCAACACTGAACAAGCAGAACCCTGTTAGCTCACATAAACTCACAACTAATGCAAATGATGCAGTTTTTGTACCTGACCTTCAAGCATAACGCAAAGCAGTAATTTTTCACCTCAATTTCACCAGCACAGTGTTTCCCTAGCTGGCTAAAAAGAAGAGTATCATGCCATGCCAAAGCCAAATGCCATTTCTGCCAAGGAAATTACAGGGGCACATCAAGAACAAGCCCTCTCCAACTCAAGCTGGCTGTTATCCATCTGTTCATTATCCTTTAAGAGCTTACAGATCACCCATCTATGCCAGTATTTCTCCAGGACCTGAGGTTACACCAAGTGATCTCAACACTGCTCTCAAGAAATCTCTCAAGGTTCCTTTTCCACAGCTCTCCAGGTCCAACTCCAGTCTCCCATCCCAAACCTGCCTTTGGAAAGGAACTTTCCACAGTGCCCCTATTCTTTGTACAGTATTCTGGGGTAACCTGAGAGCTGCAGATCTGTCTGAGCACTGGAACTGTGGAGATGATTGCCACAAAACCCGAAACCGTGACCTTTCCTGGGGCCGTTATCAGCCAGGCTGCTGGGGGGACAAGAGAGATGATTTATGGCTATTCATTAAAATTATGTGAAACTGATTATTTATAGAGGTAGACTGAGCAGAGAGGTTCAGGCTCAAAAGTTGTCTTCTTCAAATTCAGGGTATTTGGCCATGGGGAAAAAAACAAGGAATGATCCCTTAAAGCAATGTGAATGTAACTGGATTCTATTTTATTATAGTTTTATATTGGTTTAAAAATAGTATTATTTATACTTAATATGGTTATTAATGTTCTCATAGTTGATTCTTTTATTACTAGATTTTATTATATATATATGTGTATGTGTGTATATACATACATATATATATTTAATCTATTCTTAACTGGCCATCCCATGAAAACAAATTGGTTTTCCCTTTGGAATTAGGAACACAAAGAGCCAGGCTGCATTTGAGATTGCATAACACCCATGCAATCAACTGCTGTGCAGATTGGGCTTCCAATTCTGCCAGCCATTTCTGCATGCAGAAGAGCTCCTGGAGATGAACGTGTGCCCGAGCAGTAAACTGGCATCGTGACACTTGGAACATGAAATTGCCATGCTCTGGAGAGGGGCCAGGGTGGGACTGGGATGAATTTGCTCTCAGGGTTCAATAAATAACGTTGGGAGGGCTGCAGGAAAAGCCATCCCTGGTGGTTATGTGCACTTCCCTGCCACGGGGACTATGTTTGGTCACCCAGCTGAGCTTCGTGCAGCAAACGTCTGGGGGGTTATTTCTCAGCAGGCTTACAGTAAAAGGCAGCTGAAGTGCCTCCCACTGCCTGGCAGGGAAAAGGAGGATCAGGCAGCCCTGGGAGTGAAACCTCTCTCAGGCTGGGGTTTCTATATATAGGGGGGCTCAGTAAACACCATTATGAACCACATGCGATCCTCCTGCCTGGAATTAAGGTCACATACATATTTTTGTATATGTTTCTCCACTGGCTTGCTTAGCTTACAGCTTCAAGAATTACAGGTGAGAAGCTGGCTGCCTAAGGAGGAGTTACAAATCCAACCAGCCTCCCATCCCAACACCCTCAGTCGGTGCAGAGGCAACTGCATGGGAAAGGAAGAATGAGATTTTTAAACCCAGGTGTAAAATCCATTGTAAAGGTCAGGTTTAGAGGGAGGCCATCCCCAAACACTAATGACATGACAGTTTTATGAAGCTGGAAGATGATAGCCTGGCTAAAGCCAAGTAATATTAGAGCAAGGGATTTATTTAAATTGGACTACTATTTTTTTAATGTATATTACTTTGAATTTTGCCCTTGATCCTGCCAAATCTGACTGAGGTAAAAAACCCCCTCATGTATGAGTAACCCCCTCTTCATTCAGCTGAACAACTGAGGTAAGAAAAGGTTATTTATATAATTTTATATTTATATAAAATATAAAATATGTATATTTATATAAGTGGGGCATTATTC
>JAOEGS010019957.1:1727-28865 GCA_025447755.1 Corythornis vintsioides
GTCTGTCTACCAAAAACCTGTCCTAAGCTGGAGTTCTGGATGTGACATAGAGCTTGAGCCATGGTATCAGACAGGAGCTGAGCACTGTGTGAAACCCTGAACTGTTTGTGACCTACCACAAAGCACCACAGCCTGTCACCTCACTTGTCCGAGTCACTCCAGTCACTTGTGTTCTCTTGCCTATAATGTCTGGAAAGGTTATTAATAAGGAATTGGATTTAAACAGATTACCCTGAAATTGGAAGTGTCCTTATGTATGTTAAAAGCAAATTATGAAAAAAGACACAAAAACACAAACTTTAAAGTTTACCCCACTCAGAAGTGAAATATGGTTTTTGACTTGTTTTCAGAAAGCACATCAGGAAAGTGCATTATTAAATGCCACAGTTCATTTTTACTAGCTAATGTATCACCTACACCAAAAAACTCTCCTCTTATCCTGTCTTCAGAGCATACTCCCCTGTCCTAGCTCAGCACAGAATGAAAGCCATGCTCATTTCATCGTGTCTGCTGCTTTCCTAAGCACACAAACCTCTTGCTTCGATCTCTCGGATGCAGGAATCCACCACCATGGGCCTCTGGGTGTTGTGGGCTTTCACCAGTGTGGTGAGATCACAGCAGTAGACTCTCTTTATTCTCTTCAGGTCTGGCTGGCAGTCGTTGGGCACGTATTTGGAGCACTGCTTGTGTACGTTCAACCCACAGTCTGGAACAAAGTGAACCAGGTTACTGATGTTAACACAGATGGGTCTTGGCTAACAATTTCTTGCCTTGGACCACATCAAGCAAGGGGCATAATTTCCCCAGCAGTCAGCAAAGAGAGAATAAATAGGTGGTGAGGAAGATAAGCATGGAAATCTTTAAAAATCTTTATGGTGGGCAATGTGAAGTCCAGCAGAGTTCATAGATTCATAGATTCATAGATATTAGGGGTTGGAAGGGACCTAGAAGATCATCTAGTCCAACCCCCCTGCCCGAGCAGGATCACCTAGACTGCTGTGAAGGCTCTGGATGTCCTTCCCACCCTCTGAGCTGGTGCAATCTGGGTCAGTTCACTGCTGGACAAGTAGCTCTAGGTGTTGCATGGGAAAGCATGGGACTTAACTTCAGGGTATTTCAGTTTAGCCTTTTATAAAATGAACACAGTAATGACCATAGCCTGCTGTCCAGCTGTGGCTTAGTGCTGCTAATGGATGAAAGGCCTGAGATTCAACTCAGCACTCAAATGGGGACAGTGTTTGAGCCAGCCTGCCTCCCTCCCTCTTCCACATTCCTGCAGTGTCACAGTTTGGCTCACTCTGACACACTAGCAGCCTTCCCATCCCTGCCTCATCACTTCACTGGTGACTACAGTGTCCCCTGTGTTTAGTCTATAGGTCAGCTTAGTCATATGAAGTGCTGTGAAAGGCACGATGTAAAAAAGAGATTACTTTTACAAATGGTTCCTGGTGTCTTAGTCCAGCATCAAATCCCCCTCTTGGTTGCAGGGGTGGGTTTCTATTACCTTAAACATCACTGCTTTATCTCCACAAAGTGAATTTTTCTAATAGATTCAAATATTCAGCCAAATTAATTTATAAGCCTCAGTAAAGCAAAGAGCACTGTTGTGAATTACATCTTGTCACATAACTGACTACTGTTTGAATGCCTTCCCAGCCATGCCCATTGCTGCCAGTGCTCTTTGGGATAACTTAGCATGTCTAATATCATCACTAGCAAGTTACTGTATTTCATCTTGATGAACATTCAGTTCAATGGCATTTCAGTGCCATTCTCTGAGCATGTGAAGTTAAATCCATAGGCATCTATCTACTTAGAGTTAAATATTGGTAATTCTTACTGCTTACAGCAAGGCACACCCATCCAAGGTACTACCAGTGGATGTCACCCTCAGTGAGCAAGGCTGGTGGGTTCAATTCTACACCAGCTAATGGGGAAAATGACACTGTAACCTGCACAGGAGATTTCTTGCCTTGTTCTGTAAAGTCATGCCTTCACCTGCAGGGAGTGCAGGCTGGGGGTGGGAGAGATTTCTGAGCATTTCAAGAAAAGAAGAGAAAAAGCTGACTGAAGGGCTACCTGAACACCTCACTCCCTGAGCGATGAGACCCCACATGAAGTTGGCACAGTATTCACACCAGTGTGGACCCCGAAACGTGTGCACCTGTAACACAAAGGGAAATGGGGTCACTGGGAGGCAGATGGAACAACTGAAATCATAACCAACAGAAGACAGATCCTAACTGTAACAAGGTGCTAGGGGACTTCACAATCCAGTTAGGCTGATGCCCACACAGTTACAGATAAACCTCTGTCTTTTTCTACCAGGGCTTCAGAGATGATTTGCTTTCTTGAATTACAGCATGGGTGTACACTGCCCTATGCTGTCTGGCTTAGCTGTCCCACCAGCCAGACACCAGCTCCAAACCTAAATATCTGTGACTGCATTGTGTGCTCAGGATGAACTCAACAAATCACTCTGCATTCTAAATCTTTGTTTGGTTTTGTTTCTTTGCCTTGAGTGCTTTGAAATTTGGAAGACAGGCTAAAGGAGAAAGCACTGATGCTCAGAATGGCATAACCCAGCACCCTCACTGCAAACTCCAGTGCTTCTTTTTCTGTTTTTAAATTAGCATGGAAAGCAGGCTGAAGCTGTGCCTTGAGTCTATTGCTTCCCTTTGTTCCTTGTCTCTTCTAGTAGATCTAAGATCTTGGGTGTAAAAACTACAAAAATCTGATCAGCTTCATTAAAAATGTGCCCTTTGATAAATCCCGTATCACCAGCACCTGAGTGTTGTCAAAAGCCATGAAGAATTTTGCCCATAAAGCAATTATTTTCTTTTTAATAATTTCTTAAACCTAATGTGTCATGAATATAGGATATATTTAGGATACTGGACTTTAATTTACCCATCTTTTAAATCTAAATATTCTACTCTAAGCGTTCTAATTTTTTTTTTTTGTTCAACCAAAAGTGTTCTAATATGCTCCTTTGGAAAATTAACTGTATTTGCATAGTGAACATAGACATTTTAATCATGTGATTTTCCAGTTAAACTCTGACTCTTTTGGAACAGAAAGGAACAGAAACTGTACAACAGCTAGATTGTGCAAATGCAAAGTTAACTGGGCACATGTCCAATTATAACTCAATGCCAAAACAAGGGGAATTTTGAAGAGGAAAGAATGCATGGGTCAAAGTGGAAAAAAGTATCAGTCATGAGAAAATATTTTCTAGTTAAACCAAAATAGTTTTGATATTAAAATGATAATGAGGGCAAAACACACGCAGAAGGAAAGATGGTTCAAACAAGCAAGAAAACGCAGAATATTTCCCCTACTTCCCTTAGTGCTGATCATGAGATAAATATTGACTTTTCTGTAGACTGGGTCAAGGAAGAGGAATGAGAGGAGGGATGCTATTATTTGCTTTGCTCACTAATATGAAATTATCGATTTTCCAACTGCAGAAGCACTGCAGGGGAGAGCAATGTCTGCATGGCAGAATATGTGGAAAAAATAAGAAGTGAAGCTTTTTTGTCTCAACCAGGAAATCAGCAAAACCATTTTAATCAGTGCTTCTCCTTTTTTGACAGGCCTGAGATATCAGAAAATTCTCTTTCTGCTAATGAGTTGAACTATTCTGCCAGTGACCCAGATCAGCATCCTCGAGGAGCACTGAGTAAACTGAGTTTTCCAAGCTAACTTGCATTCCTTTCTTGTCTTGTTACTGCCTCTTCTTCTCTCTGTATCCATCCCAACAAGCATCAAACCACAATCTGACAGTATCAGATATGATAACTGGCTGGCATGCTCTGAAACAAGCACAGACCTTTTGGCAAAACATTTCAGTAGGAGCTGCCTGGAAGGGCTGTTTCCAGAGCTGAGTCATTTCCCTGCTGCAGCGTGCCAGACACAGCACTTGGGGAAAAAAAGAAACCAACCCTAAGGATCTGCCTTTGTATGGCTAAGAGAGCAAAACCACGAGGCATTTAAACATCCCTGTGTTAGCCCAGCTATTTGGTGCAGTTGGGAAGTGAATCCTACAGCTCAGTGGGACTCTGAGAGCATTTCCCCAGCATATGGTGGCAGAACAAAAGCTAGGAGACAATACAGAGCTGTGCTCTGCTTTCTTGGTAGGGAGCACCCAATCTGCCTCAACTTCTGAAAACACAAATGCTCCAAAATGTTTGCTGGTGAAATGCTACTGGCTTCTGATAATAGCTGTATTTAGAAAAGGGACTTTTAGCTCATTTAAAAATGGATACACTTGATCTTAAATACAATTCATAGGAACTACTTTGTTTCTGAACAAAAAAGAAGAACTAATCTGGGTGAAAAGAGTTAAAATGTCAGCCAAGCAGCATCAGGGGCAGCAAAGCCATTTTCAGATTGTCTGTGTAAAAGCATTTAATAATGCAGGAAAGGGAGCTTAAAGCAGAAAGAAAAACGCTTTTTTTCATTACTTTTCTCAGAGCTAGATCATTGCATGAAAACACCATCAGAGCAAAAAAATCAAATTTAAGGTATTTAAACAGAAGTTTTTAGCCGAAAAGAATAGGAAGTTGTGCTTACCTTAAAATTGTGTGCTTTCTCATAGTTGAAGTGGTTGTCATTTTGTGTTAAGGCTGCTCTTCTGACCAAGGAGGTGATCTGTGAATAGGCAAAGAGTTTCAGAGGCTGCCACAAAAGTGCCCCCTTGACTCCCACCTTCACCCCCAGAGCCACGGCCAGCAGCTCCTGGCGCTTCCTTCCTCGCTTTGACTTGTGAACAACGGCACAGCTTTTCTCATTTTCCAGCCACAGATCCTCTGAGAACATAGCACCGGGGCTCCAGATCCTCTCCCTGTCTTCCTCGGCGCCCGGGAGCCCGCCTGCAGCCCCCGCGGTACAGCCGGTCCAGCTGCTTCTGAGGTTAGCCAGCAGAGCTGAAGCAGCTGCAGCCCATTCTGCTGAGACCTCTGGCATGTGACTTGAATGGGCCGGCTTGTGGGATGGAAGGAGTTTCTGCATCTCAATGAGCAAGGGCCTGTGCCCTGCTGAAGGCAGATGTGTGCCTGGAACAGCAGCCCGAGTTCAGCCGCTCGGCAGCCTGCCCCCCCAACCCGCCCCGAGTGGGGGGCTCCAGCCAGCTGCTGGCCAAACGGTGACCCCGGGGGGACAGTGTTAGAGCTTCACACCCAAAGGCATTTCCAGGGACAGCTCCCTTCAGCTCCAAGTTCCAAGTGAATAAGCAAAGAGAAAGCCCCTGGAAAGCCCACAGACTGAATCTGATGCTGCGTCCAATTACACCCAGATCCAGAGATTTATCAGCCAGCAGTCTGCATGCCAGCAGATTAAACCCTTAAAACCATGATGACTCTTTAATCCTACAGGGCTAAAATATCTCTCACTTTTTTAAAAGAAATTCCTTTCCTGCTGGAAAAAAAAAATCCATCAGCACTTCAAGCATTAATAGAATGTTCGTGTCATGTTTTGAAGTCATTTTGGCAGTGGTACCATGGAGCTAGCTGGCAGGGCAAGCTGAAAGCCCAGCTGGGATGGCACAGGTAGGAATGGATGCATGGATCCATGGACTACACGGATGTAGGAAGCCCTGCTTGCAGAACAGCACCTACAGAGTATCAAGAGCACTTTTCCTTTGCTCTTAGGTGCTCCTATATATTTGGGAGGGGGCACTGATTTCCATTTAAAGCCCATTGACAGGAGGAGTCAGACCCTGAGCAGTCTGCAGCACAGCTTGCACTGTTACTGTGAGATTCACTTTATGGGCAGGCAGTTCTCCATCCCAGGACACAGAAGATGTGTGATACTGAACTGATGCCACCACACAGAAGATGTGTGATGCTGAACTTCCCCTGGGAAGCCCCTTCTGTGCCTCCTCACCACCAGCTTCCCTCCCTCCAGCTCCCCTCTCCTGCTACCTCAGCAAGTGTGCCCATTCTGCATCCAGAAGAGGAGGGCAGGAGTTACCCTGCTCCTCAGAAGGAGTGAGATATCACTCCCTAAGCTGTGTCTAACACTTGAGGTGCTGTGACAGAGCAAACTGAGAGGTTACCAGCACTGCTGGGAAAATTGACTCTGAACTAAATACACTAAAGACCATATCAGCTTTTACAGTCTGCCTCACTTCAACTTATCCAGAGAACATGTGAAATTAAACTATTTTATTAACGTATGTTAACCTGTGAAGTTGAACTTGCCTCTATTTTTCTCAGCCTGCTTTTACCTTCGGCTGAAAAGACAGCAGGTTCATCTAACTCAGTCACTAAAACCTCCACCCTACAGACTGCTGTTAGCAAAGCACTGCTTTTCTGATGTGAAAGCCCGTGGGGCCAGATGGCTGGCTGAAGTACCACGAGGCCATGCAATTTCAGCTAGTGTCCTCCTCAGGGTTTGCAAACAGGCGTGCAGCCTGCAGAATCAGCCTCTCCGCTAGCCAACGACGCACTTACTCCTATGCAGAGCACGCAGAATTCTTCCTTCTTTTGGTTTTTTTCTTCAGCAATTCTTTTTACATGCTCCTACACTCCAGTGTTTCTTAGCAGGGAGGATTTCCACCCACCCCACTGGTCCCCAAGCAGTCCCTGCCCACCCAGCCCCTCCCCAGGCTCGGCACCGTTACCTGGCCGGCGGCAACAACCATCGGTGAGCGCCTACGAGCCCTGCTGCTCCTGGAGAAACCCCTGCTGCTCTTCCATGCCTCCTCCCACGCCTCAGGGCCTGCTTCTGACAGCTCAGGACCTTGATCTGCTTTCCAGCAGATAAAGGGACTATAGCTACCCAGGTGTCTCGCAGTGTATTTCAAGAGAGGAGGAGTATGTGTTCTCAGGACATCTCTGACCCTCTCAGCAATAGCTTGGGTTTAGACCATCAGCTTGGAGCAGTGTGAAGCTCTTCCCACACTCCAGTTTATTCAGTACCATTTCAGATGTTTTTACATTTATCTGTAACAAAACTCTCAGATTAGCTCTGAATTGCTGATGCTTCTGAAGCTACAGCACCTAAATCCCATATACACACGTCAGTTTCTCTCTGACTTACAGCAAACAGATCCAAAGTCAGAGAGGTCAGTTTCCTAATAATGTGATAATATTTGTATTTATGTCACTAGACTGATAAAAATCCCATTATATAACCAATATTTTTTACGTAACCTGGAAGCTTTGATATTCAAGCTACAGGCTTATGCTGAGACATTTTGGAATTCCTATTAATTAAACTATATTTGGAATATCAGACATATCTGTTTAGTGGAAATTCTGAGTGTCTGCACAGAAGCATTAAAATTCTGGAGGAGGAGAACTCAGCCAAAGCAGTTCATATGACTAAGGCAGATCAGTATTTACTGTTTATAATATAAACATTTTTTTTTTTATCCCCTAGGTTACTTTTTCTGCCTTGCTTGGGCCCTGTTTGGACATTTGTTTAATGGGATCCCTTACAAACACAGGATGTGTATAGAGGGCCAACAGCGAGTACATCCTCTTAAGAAGCTTAAACATACAAAACCCTACCAGATTTGGTGTCTATAATGGTGCTGCAGAAATAAGATGAGCTAGACCATGTCTATAACCTCTTCCTTCTCTAAATAGAACACAAACAGAAGAGGCAACTAATTCTCAGCCAGCTCTGACGTGGAGATAGACAGGCAAAAAGTTACTGCACATGAGGGCAACTCATTTAAAGAGCACCTCTTGATGCTTAATCTTAACCTGTCAGCATGCTAGCCTGCAGCTAAGGAGAATGCCCCAGGTTAAAAATGATGGCTAGCTGTAACCAAACCTCTAAGCTGCTGAAAGCCAAAAGGCAAATTCAGGTTGGCTGTGCTTTCCAACCAAAGGATTTCCCCATAACAGATGATTTTAGTTCACTAGCCTGTCTATAAAACACATGTCCTGTAGAGCAGATTGGTCATTTACTGCAAAATAAATGTCACTGAACCAGGGTAATCAAACCAAAAGGTGAGGAGAGGAGGAGATGGGCTCAGCTGCTGCACCATTTCCAGCACTGAACTGTGCCATTGTCCTCCCCTCCAGCACTAGTGTCTTGTTTGCTAATGAAGGACTCAGGGGCAGGAAAGAGCTCACTGTACAGTGGAAAGCTTTAAGTTTGGTACATGTGCCATGATTTCTGTTGTAGTTGCATGGGCAGCAGGATGGAGCAGGATGGACCCTCTGGGATACTCTGAACACCTTCAGTGGACTCTGTGTGCAGTGATCTTGCCCACACAAGTACTTTCTGCAGTCTACCTGGCTTGTATTTATCTGAATGTACATATAATCTCCATTTTCCCAGCTGTAAAACTCACAGAATAGAAGAAGTCCCATGATCCTGGGTCTTCTTGAAAATATGATCAGTACTCACGAGCCTCTGCTGGGGAGTGGAGGGAATAGCACAGCCAAAGTACAATTTCATAAGGAACAGCAATAGTTTGGTAAAATTTGTAAAATTCAGCAAACATTTTTTTTAAAATACCAAACTCAAAAGAGGCACATGCTAGATCCACTGTGTTAAGGGGGTTGTTGCATTTATGTCACTGATTTTAGGAGTGTCTCATTGAAGCCACTCATCAACGTGGCCACATAATTGCTACCATCTTTTTTATTCTAATAGACATTGCCAGAAGGAACAGAAAGTACTTTTCAAAACGATTTTATTTCACCCTCCCTGTGAAACAACTGACATGCAGGAATGCCACCATATGAAGATGAAACCATTCCAAAAGGAAAAAAGCTCCTTCAAGGTGTTTTGTTGGGGTTTTTTTCCCTCACAGGAAAAAAAGGAAGGTGCTGAGCACCTTCTGCATCCTCAGAGACAACTGGGAGTACAACACATTACTGAGATCAAGAAAGTCCCCAGCACCATCCAGCACTAAAGCAATTTCTTCCTTCCTTGAGTGCCTGGGAACAGCAGATAGCATCCTCCACACAAACAGAGCTTGGGCTAGGACCTGCCAACCACCAGTGCCCCACCACAGCTGCCATCCCAGCCCCAGAATGGTTTTCCTCCTACATGCAGATCAGAGCCCCCGAGAGACATCATTTTCTAGCTGTGGTTTTGCCTAAAGAACTAAGCTGAGCCTTTTTCTTCCTGTGCCTGACCACGCAGCGTGAGGTCCAGATTATCCCCGTGGGCACAGCTGAACAAACCAGCTCTGCCTGGGACTCTTCTGGAGCAGACCTGTGGCTTTCAGCAGATTCCACAGCTGCAGCCAGTGGATGGGAGCACACAAAAGCATGGTGGAGATGAGACAAGAGACTTAACAGATCCCATCAAACGTTCTCTGACTCCTCCTGTCTCAGCCACGCTGTCAGCAGCACCAGCAGGGACTGGAGGGTCCCAAGCCAACAGTGCTGCTGGACATCTTGCCCTGCTGCTAGCTCAGACCTGAGGATGTTCAGCAGGCCACAGACAGATCAGAGGGTAAGATAAAAGAGAGGGAAGACTCATTTCCTTCCTAAAGCACCATCACTTTGACTCTGCTAATCTGAAGAGTAGAAGGTCCTCTGAGTCAGTAAGTTTGACCCTGGGAGGAGGTGGATTTTTCAGGGAAACATTCTGGTAACAGAGTATGACTCATTAGACTGGGAACTTTGCTCAGGGAAGTTCTGACCAAAGCTGAATTTCACTTTTCTTTTCTTTTGAACTCTGGAAACATTTAAATTGGAAATGTTTTAAAAAGCAATTTTCTGCTTCCAGTTTGAAACACTTTGTTAGAAACAGTTAATAAAACATGAAAACCAGTTGGAACAGTTTCAGTCAATCTAACTCAAATCTCCTTCTGCCTTTTATCCTGCTTCCTCCTCGGTGCTCAGGCGTGAAAACTGGATTTTTTAACTTTTAGCACAATTCAGAAGAAGGTAAAAACAAAAGGGTGGAAATATCCCACTACTATTATACCCCTCCAGCACATACTTGGATAAAATGATAGTTTCACAGCAATCCTCTGCTGGCAACTGCTGAGTAAAGCTGTGTTCCCCTGGGTGAGCTCAACACAGACACGGGGGTTTCATACTCATTTTCCTCCTGTTCATCAGTTGTTCCCCAGGGCTCTTTTAATATGCAGTGACAGCCCCAGTCCCACTGAGGATGCCTTTTCTGCTTCTAGAACAAAAGGTACCTCTCTGAATAGTTTATAATCTCCAGCAGAAAAGAATCTTCTTCTCCTGGTTGAACTAAGGAATGAAAAAAGATGAATTCCTTAGCAGGCTGCTGTGAGTCACGGCCACGTTCTGCTCCCATCTGTGCTCCCAAAGCCAAGACTTGGTGTAGCTGGCACAGCAAGAAGGAGCCACACCTCAGCCATCACCTTGCACAGGCAGATGGGAAAGAAGCAGCCCTGAAGGTGTCAGGGAGGCTCTCAGCTGTGTAAAGTATCACACTTGTCCCACAGTTAATACAGATGCTGTTAATGAAGTATTCACTCAGCAGGAGTGGCAGTGCAGCATGTAAACCTCTCATTTAGCAAACCAAAGACTTGACAGCCAAAAGCTCACATCAGGCTGTGTTGCATTTCCCACCACACTCATTACTCCGTTGAAATGATGTTAATTTCCAAATTAGCCAAAGCAATTGACCAAACAGATCTTTATTTTTCAGTAGTGTTTCTCGTGTGTATTTCAGTAGTGCACAGGGGGCTGAGCCTTCCCCCAGGTCAAGGCAGCAGGGATGCTGCACGAACAGAGAGACCATTCCCTGCCTTGAAGAGCTTACAGTCTAGGAAGCTGTAATGAGGACATTTTTCCACAGAAGGCAGAGCATGAAATGGAACAGAACCACAACAGACAGCAAAGATCTTCATTTGTCAGCCCGTGAAGAAGAATTTTTAAATACTGGAGCAAGAACCCAAGAGTAAATTACCAGAGTAGTTAAAAAGTGCATTATATATAATACCCCAAGTAAGAAAGCTCTTGTCTCTGCTTTGCCCAAATGCTGAATTACTGTTTAACAAGGAAATGTAGAAACCCCATTTTAATTCACAGGTGTGAATTCCTTGCTGTCCAGAATATCCAGATCCCTTATTTCTTCACAGAAAATCCCCACAAGCTCTAGAGAGAACGTGTACAACAAAGCCCAGCCAACTTGCTCAGGAGCTCTCCTTGAACTTTACCAGAGGTTGTAGATTATTTTACAACCTGATACTCCATTTCTTATTTCCTAAAAAAATCCCAATCTGAGAACCAACCCTTGCTACTGCAAAAATCTGCAGTCCACATGTAGACAACTAAAGTATTTTTAGAACATCTACTGAGAAATGCAAGTGTTTTAGTTGAAAATGAGCCTCTCTATGATGTTCCATTAAAATGCATCTTTAAAATAACTTCCCAAGCTTATAAATAGGCTGAAAACTGAAACACTGAGGAGCCAAGACATACCAAAGTGAAGAACTATCTGAAGAATTCCAGCAGTGCCCTTCTGAGCACAACACAAAGCTACCTATTTACAGACAATATATTTAGTCTAATTTTACACACACACACACATATATATATGCATTCATAGTCTGTCATTCCCTGCATGTAATAGGAAAGAGGCAAATACTAAGATAAAGGTTTTGTGGATTGATGTGCTGAATTACAAAGACTGTGGGTGGACTAGACCTGTCTGAAAAGCAAGGGATTTGTTCTAAGATTTGCCTTTTTTTCACAGAAATTGTCAACTCCTGGGGAAATGGTGGGCATTTGGTAGGAGTTTGGGCACAAATGCCACCATTTCAGGGCTGCTGTGTCTGGGGGAGATGTGCCAGCCAGAGAACTGTGTTTCAGGTCCTCAGCCTAATGGCAGACTGCCCGTGGGTCATTAAGTTGCAGCACAATTAGCCAGTCTAGCAGGCAGAGGACACCAAGGCTGAGGACACCCAAAGAAATGCACGGAAGCTGTGAGGTGGGAGTGCTCTGCTGAGGGGTGATGTGTGGACACAGATGGTCTCTTGGACTCAATAAAATATGTTTTTCTTTTGAATTAAACATTTCAGCCTCCAACGTGCATTTTTTTTTTTCTGAAGAACAAAAGAAAGAAAAACAAATGAGGTGTTGCTGGAAAGTTTCCAAACATCTCTAACCTGGACTCCTGCTGAAGGAGACAGATTGTGCTTACTGGAAGAACCAGGGCTAATTTAATGAGCAGTGGCTCTACTTTTCCAGCAACGAAGATAAAAATAAAATATTGAGCAGCTGCCTACTTCCCAGGCTTTAATCTATCTGCTAGACCATAAATCTGCATGGAGACCAGAGAACACTGGAAGTATTTTATATTTGTGAATCTATTAGAGTCAAGTAATAGAACATTACACTATCTGTCTTTAGTACATCTGCATATGTTTGTTTCTCTTGGTATGCTACACACAATATACATGCATAGAATATGCATATCAATGTAGAATCATCTCTCTGTATAAATGGAATTATTTGGGCAAACCCCTATTGATTGCAAATTTACAGGATTTTTTTTTTTTTATTTGTCTACAAAGTGCATAATACACAAATTTTATAGAAGATAGATATTACTAAGAAAATAAAATATTAATAATAATCCTCAGATATCTGTGAGAGCAGCAACTACTTGCTTCTGGGTGATGGAAAGCAAGTGACAACTGAGGGAGTGAGCACTGTCTAGGGAAAAAGCTTCTGAGGCATCCTCTGAAAAAGCTGTCTGATTCATTTTCCTTGCTTTTTATTACAATATTGTGTTATATTTGTTTATAACCTCAAAGCTGGCAGACCACTTCTTTACTCCAAATGGTCTATTAAACCACATCATGCTCTTAAAAAAAAAATAAATCAAACATTCCCTGTGTCACGGGTTTTATTTGTTTCTTCCCATGACTTTATGGAACAAACCAGAGGTTATTTTTCCATGAGCATGCAGCTGATTACTCACTGTCAGGCATGGAAATCTTTGAAGTGCAAAGAAAAGAAAGGAACGTCCCTGTTTACTTCTAAAGTGAAATCCCAGCATCCAGATATTTTAAAACTGATTTTTCTAGGGCAATACTTCTTTCATCCTCCCAACACTAAATATTAAAGAAGAGAGATCTGTCTTAATTCAAGCTGAGCTCTGACCCTTGAAGTCTTATGATGCTGCCTGTGTTTACGTGAGTGCAAACTATTTTTCTCCAAGACATTTCCCATAATTCATGTTCCTCCCAAACTCTCTTTGAATCCCAAATGTAAATATTCCTCCCTTGTCCCCTGTCTCCCCAGGGAATTGGGAAGCTGTGGAGTCTGGATGCTGCACAACAGTTTCCATCTAAAGGCTGGTATTACTCCCATTTCATTGACAAGAAGCTGACTTGTTATATTAATCTTTTTTCAGCACCTAATTGGAGGTGAAAGCTTGAAATGGAAGCTTGTACTTTTTAAAATAACATTTAATAGGGTGTATGATTTTCTATATTCAGATAGCAGATCCCATTAGTTTCACCTGCACTTAATACTTCAGCAGAGTTCAGCTGGTGCACTCAGCAGCAGCCTCATTAGCCTCTGCACATATCAGAGCTGCCTGCCAACACCAAGCAAGGGCTCTGGGCAGGGATGTATTCCAGCACACTGTGCAACTTTCAACCAGTTTCATCACTGCACTAATAGCATCTTTTTTTTTCTTTCCCTTTTCATCACATGCCATTCATTCCATAAATAGCAAAGCAAAACTGCTCACCCAGCCACCATCTAACAGTCATCATGTAAACAAACATCTGGCAGTGTAGTGGTGATCCTCCCTTTGGTGTTCCCTCATTTCCAAATGCTTAACTCTGTACCCTCAAAGCTCTTTCCATGCTGACTCTTCATAATTACTTTGGACTTCTGCAGCAATGTGAATCCCTTTCCCAAAATAAAAACATGAACTGGGGAACACCAACATAGTTCATCACCTAGACTGGACCCAAGCCTGAAAACACAGAGACAGACCCATCTGTGGCATGAGCCAGCACAGCAGCTGTCAGCAAGGAGGAGGTGATGGCTGTGGATGGGTCAGTCAGGGGAAGACCATGAGACATGAATGAATCTTCACAGTTTTTTCTGACTGCAGGGCAATTATGAGACTTCAGACCCAGAAGTTTTAAGCCCTGTAAGTGAAAGTGCCCTGGGATACAAACATCACCCTCCTGGGCACTACCCTAAACCTGGCCTCTTTTACCTTGGGCTCCTTCAGGATGTCTCTGTGCAAGTGAGTCATTTGTTGTAAGTGACCCTCCTCCAAAAGAAAAATGCTGTGTAGAAAAATTCTCAGTGAACTCAGCTGGAATATTCAACATGCTGTAAAACCTTAACCTCATCCAAATAGTTTTCTCCAGCCAGAGAAGAAAAGCCAACGTGACACAAGATGCCACCTTCTGGAGAGGCACAAGTCACCTACCTCACAGTTTCACAAGTGGGTCTCAGATGCTGTTGGTGAGGTGCTCAACTCACCCACAGGCACATCTTCTCCCAGAGCCACTGAGTAGTGCAAACTGCAGTCAGCTACAGCTGCAGCATTCTGGGAGAGGAAGCCAGTCTGTGACATATAAGTTGGGAAGGTACCTGGCTAGCTTTCTGGAAAACTCAGAAGCACTACATTTTCACTTACAGGAAGGTAAAAAACTGTGTAAAGGAGCCTCAAATTAACTTGGTGGCCTACAGCAATGGGATTGCAGTGTATGTCAGTCTGCCTCACCATTTGTCCTGACTGTCTTTTGAATCAGCTAATTTTAGCTGAAGTTGGAGCATCAGACATTGGAATTCTGTGAAATTTGGTAGCTGGACCAAAGGGAGAGATGGAGCCTGCAGTCTCCCTCCTGGTAGGCTGGGCAGCAACCTTTCACTGTCTCCTGTGCACGTGGCGAAGAGGAACTGCTGAGGGGACACCAGGGTAGGAGAAGGAATGGGGGAGAGGGAGGGATGTGTGAAAGATCTGGAGGGATGGCTGGGCTTACTGAAGGGAAGGTGTGCATCAAGAGAACACACAAGGGAAGCAGGCATCACCAATTCCAGTGCTAACAGAACAAAACCAAACCCTATGTGACCGCCTCTGAGCCTTTGGTATTAATCAGAAATACCTGGATTTGCAAAGATTTATTCTTTTATGTAGTCATAGGTTTTAGTGCTTAAAATTTCAAGGCATTGCATATCTTTGCTATGGGGCTCCCTTTAGCCCCTTTGCTGCTGGTCCTCCTGGCATCTTCCATGCTGCTGCAGAATGTGACTGTTTTCCTCGGCTGTGCCGGCGCTCCACACGGGGAAACCAGCGTGTCTGTGCTGGGGTTTCTGAAGCATAAAGTGGGAAAAAGCCAAAAGAAAGACTTTTTCTTGTCCTGGGAAGGCAAGAGGGGAAATAATGAGAATATAAAGGTGCTTTATGGTGGTTTTTAGGATGACAGCTTTAAAGAATTAAAAAAAAAAAAATGCTCAAAGGCAAAGCATGGGGTGAGGGGTGGATACTGCAGAGCATCAGATTGGAGAGGAGTCTCTTGCTCTCTCAAGGGACACTTTTACTAAGAACTCCTTTTAAATTCTTGAGGTGTGTTAAGGAAAAATATCTACTGGGGGGTGATTCTGAGAGAAAAGAATTTGATCAATTAAATTTGCAAAGTTTGCTGCACTTTCTCACAGCTGACTGGGGAAAAAGTTGTGTCCAGTGTATTTCTCAGAGCAACACGTGGAACTCTGCAGGCAGAACCACAGCATAGGACCCAAAATGTTTGTGCTCAACATGTTTGCTTGCTGCCAGTGAATGAGGAAGGCTGGGGAGAAACACAAAGCAGCCTCTGTTCCTAGTCAGGACAATATTTTTGGCTCCCAAAGAACAGGTGTGGTTTTCTTTTTTGTTGTGATTTTTGGTTGGTTGGTTGTTTTTTTTCATGGAGCAACTCTGAACTGCCCCTTTCCCAGCCAGTTACCCATTGTTACCAGTCCTTGTCCTCTCCCTGTGATCCTCCTCTTCCAAAAGCTACACACAGGAGCATGGAGGCATCCAGGCTCTCTCCTCCTCATGAGCTTCCAGGTTTACTGGGTAAGCAGCCTTTCAGATACCTTCCTGAGGCATCCTGCCCCCCAGATTCTCAGGAAAGCCCCCATTTTCACTTTGACATCTGAAAGAAGGTAGTGGGGGTTGAGCAACCTTGTGGAGTCAGTTGTGATGTTGCTCTGATTAATACTGCCTTGTGATGCCCACGGTTCTTTACTAATAAGGGAGAAGCTGAGGTTGCAACACACCTGGTGTTTCATATTCAAATACTCCCCAGGGAATGAAGGCTTTGCACAACCAGCCTCAATTACCTTGCTGGTGAAGTTAAAAAAGGGGCAGCATCAATGCCTTTTTTTCCCTATCTGTGTCCATGAAAACACATTAAAAAGAGAAATGTTATGGACATAGAATTCCTTAAAAATTAATTTAAGAAGAATATTGATGCATATATATGTATTTACTGTGACCACAAAAATAATCCTTCTAATGCCTGTTTTTGGCAGGTAAATCTTACACCAGCCTCAAGCTGGTACAAGCTGTTGGGGAACCAGATCCAAGAGTTGTGCAATCCAGAGTTTCTTTTGCTTCATGGAATTTCCACATTCACTGATTTGTTGTATTTAATATTCTCATAATAGTTATGGTACACGTTTGGGGCAAAAAATAGCTAGTTGTGTTTCTTGATAACTTTGCTCCTTGAAAAAGTTGGTAAGCACAGCATTTATTACTATTCCCAGATATTGTAACAGGGCTGCTCCTGAAAATGAATCCTGTAGCTTAGTATTGTTTATGAGCTGAATCCAACCCTTTCTTATTTATTATTATCTATAGGATATGGCCATTTGTCCTGAATTTGGAAGATTTCTTTTTACTCATTTCTGTGCCTTCAACATCATTTAAGACTGAAGACTGGTAAGAAGCAATTTCTGTAAATCCCTGAAAAATTCACAACTTTGCCTGTTGCTTTGACTGTTTAGAAATGTGTCTATGTTGTTTTAATTGAAACAAGAAGTCATCAGAACTCAGATCTGCCAATGGACATTTATTTTATGCTCTTGATGTTTACAGCTTCCCTCATTGCTTCTCTGGAAGTGATCTCATGTGGCAGAAGAAATTATTAACACTTGTTTTTTAGTAAGAGCAAAAGGGAGCCACGTTTCTCATCATGTGCTTCTCTTTGCACCAGAATCTGGATAAAACTCAAGTTCCACTCTTGCCAAAATTGTCATCTCATCCTGTGAGAGAGCTTCACGTTGTACAATAGGGACTGAGGACCACTCCTGCCCTTCAGGATGGTATCCAATGGTGGGAAAGATTTGCAAATATCCAAAAGGAAATGGTCTAAATCAGACCTGGTACTAAATGCTCTTCCTGCTCTGGGATTGTGATGAGACACCACAACATAGAGATCAGTTTTAGCAACTTTGTTCATCCCATGGAGAAAAAAAAATGGTTACTGAGGTGTCCAGCCATATATCCTGGCTTGGGCAGTCTCTTTGGCCAGAACAAGTTCCATGGACTCCTTTATCACACCACCAGAAGTTCCCAAGCTTGATTTTGAGAGAACAAGTAAAGCCCCGTGAAAGCAAAAACAAAGTGAAATAAAAAATGACAGCCTGAATGGAAGGGCTCAAAGGTAAGGAAGGTAAAGCTGCAAGCATCATTCCCAGAGATACACCCATGGAGGGGCAGCAGAGCCATAGATGAGAAAGTTGAAGTGTTGAACTAAGAAAAGGACACCCTATTTACAAAGCACACTCTGTGAAATATTACTGAGCTGTGAAGCTGAGCTAGGGCAATGTCCTGAGGGATGACCCAGAAGCCAACAGCTGCTGCATTCTGAGCTGGCCTTTGCCCCTGTCTCCCTGTCCACAGTCAGTCCACTGCAGGGCTTGCTGGGTGCCTGGGTGCAGGTGGCAACCAAAAGCTCAGCTCCTCATCTCTATGAGGATTCACTCAAGTCGGGCAAATGTGAAAATTCAGGCATTGCAGACTAAATCTGATTCATTTTCTAGCACTGTCTTTTATGTATTTGTTGTAATATTAGTTATAGAAATATTAAGAAACCTGTAATTTTTGGATCCTATAGTCTCAGCTGCTAGAGGTTGTTCTTTGCTGTTTGGGATTTATCCCAGGCTCTGCCTGCAACACCTCAGTGGCCCTGACTACATTGCCAGCCCAGTCCTAGCCTTGTTTGGACACATGCTCAGGTACAACCCTGACCTTCAGTGACAGCTCCCCTGGTCCAAGTGAGCCTCCTTAGCATCCCCTCACCAGAACCCCTCCTTTGCACAGTGGTTTCTGAGGGTAGTGTTGTATACAAAATACATCAATATTACCACTGCAAATAAACCATCACCAGAAGGTTTACAAAACAACCCTTATTACCACAGCCACTCCACTGACACATCCTTCTTGAACAAGACAGAGCTGCATTCTGCCTTACATTCATTGTTTGTGCCCCTTCACCTTCTGTTCTGCAAATCAAGGATGAAAGTACCCACATGTAAAGCCATCTGTGCAGCAGCAGATACAAGGACTCAGCAGAAGCCAGAAGAAGGGACTTCACCAGCTTCTGAGACATGGCTGTGAATTCAGCTGGGTGCAGCATTCATCCCTGCAGTGGTGATAGTGAAGAATGTCCAGTTCCTTTGGCCAGAAGATGCCAAACACCACAGGTTCTCACTGCACCAGGCCCACTGAAGGACCAACTACTCTGTGTAAAAACAGTGTGTCAGACAACCAGGCAACTACGTGGGTTCAAGGTCAGCAGCAGATGTGCTGCTAATGCAAGGGAAACTGAGCAGGACAAAGAGAAATCCCATGCTTTACAGGCAGAAAAAAGGCATCCTCTGGTGTGCTGTGTGACAACTATTTTCATTAGGTTCAATGAAAGCAAGCCAAAAAAACCCAACCCCAAACCAATAGATATCCTGCTGAAAATAAAATAAGACAGTTCAAAGCTCATTACTGTGCATTCAGCCTTCACCTCTGTGTGGGCTGAGACTCCCTTCTGCTGTTTCTTGCTTTTTAAACAGATCACAAACACACAAACAGATGAGTTGTGAGGCACAGATCTGTCAGGAGTCAGACTAATGTCAGTACTTCCACCTCCTGGCTGCCAGGGCTGATTCCAAATCACCTTTTGTCTTCTTGTTCCAGCTACTAAATTACAGATCAAGTGAAAAATGTAATTATAGCCCAAAGAGCCATGGAAAGAAACTTAAAATACAGTGAACTATGAAAGGAGCAACAACAATGATAAACTAGGATTACCTGTGGTGCATAGCTAATCCAAAATGCTCCACATGGCTTATTATAAAGTGTTTCCCATCTGCTGATTTCTGTTTTGCAGGGACAGGTACCATCTCCTCTCCTTCTTTTAGTAGAATTTTGGTATTTGGAGTCTTGTGAAAAACATCTCCCATGTTGCAATTAATACTGCTACTGAATTTTGTTATGCTGGTACTGAATTCTATTTTATTTGCTTTTCTTTTTTTTTTTCAGAACAATAGCAATTGTGATTTTTAAAGTAGTATGAAGATAAGACTTATTTTATATTATATATCAAGAACCTATTTTCTATGCACAAATGTAGCTGCTAAAGTTTTACAGACAGAAAAAATACCAAAAGACTACAGGATTTTATTTTTTTTTTCAATTAGCTCTGAGTATGTTAACTTGTACTGGAAGTGCTATCACATACTGAATTAACTTGATTTTTCATATAATTATTGGAATATTAAATATTCAAGGACTTTTCCTGGATTCTTGCACACATTTATAAAAATGTAGCTAATCAAAACACGAAATGATAACTGTGCCAGGGATTGCAATGAGATCATGGTCCTGAGATTGCAGACTGAAGCTGAAGCATAACTTTAATGCTGAAGGAAGCAATGGTGTCTGTGTGTGGAGCTGTTTTAATCACAAGATGAATGGGTGTTGTTAAAACGGGGCAGCAGGTGGTCATGCTCCTGTGAAACTACTCACCTCACAAGAACAAGCAGGTGTCAGCAGAGTGTAACCTGCCCTGCTGCAGTCCCTGGGAACTCTGCAGTAAATATGCCACCTAGTGTTTCATTCTGCCCAGCTCGTTCAGAACTCATCCTCATCAGTTCTTCCCAAGCTGCTCCCGTCATCCCAGCTGGCAGAGGGTCTGGTGATGCCTTTGCTACCTTCTCTCCCTCCCCACAATCCCTCTCACTCTCACCAGAAGAGATGCTCCAGGTACATAACGTGGCTTCTTCCCTTTTCATGTGCTTAAAACATGCCAAATTGCCTTACATGTCTAATGGAGTTTCTCTTGATCTTTCTGCCATGGGCACCCATTATATTCACAGGGATACTGCATCACACTGGAGCACAAAACATCCTGAATTTCTGGTAAGGTCTTGTCTGTATTCTTTCCAGATCAATACAAATCTGAAATGAAACTCCTGTCCCTGCAGCACTTCACTGGCTAATACCAGCTTATCAAGCTGCTACCTGGCTTTAAATTCTCCTACCTTTTTTTGGTCCGTGTGATTATGTTCACATGCCAACCAATTTCAATTAATGTCAAGAGTATGATTTCATGAGACATTGTGCTACTTCCCTAAAAATCCAATTATTCTGCATCTGCTGCATTCTTTTCATTCAGTACCTTTGTGAATCTGTCAAAAAGGCAATCAAGTCTAACTGGCTGAGCTAGAATCAAGCCTAACGACTGTGCACATTCCCCCTGCTCTCCAGGGCTGAGAATACATTACAAGAAGGAGCCCATTGTTACAATTAGTACTTTTCACACCAGGGCTTCCTCTTCTCCAAATATCAGCAGTAATAAAAACACTGCTTCCTGACCTTTCCAGTCAAGCCTCAGCTGAGAATGCTGTCAACAGCATGTGCTCCACTGTGACCATCACTGGCTGTCACTCTGCCCAGGCTGCTGCCTTCCTTGGCCTGGCAGCTCCAGCAAGCTCTGCTAGCCCTGTGGCTGACTGCTGCTGTCCCAGCCCAGAGGTGACTGGGGAGATCCCTTCACCTAGGTTCCCAGTATCCCAGCTGCAGGGTGAGGGTTGAGGCTGCTCAGCTGGCTCTCCTGCTGAGAACCCGGATAAAGCAGAGGCCATTTGCCTGTGCTCTGCACCTGACTTCACTGGAGTTAACACCCACATGCCTCAGGGCTGAGACCTTATGCACCCTGAGTATGGAAAAAGTGCTTATGACACACACATTTTATGCTCAGACAAGAGAGTGTGTAGAGCATGATGGGACAAGTGCCAGCCAGCCTGCAGAGACACAGAAAACTGGGCAAGACATTCCTTATTCCTTGGCAGAAGGTCTGCAGAGCTGCACAGCATAAAGAGAATTGAGAACTCAGTGCATCTTAGCTGGCACTAAACACTCTGTGCCCTTCTTCACTTCCTACAGCAGTATGCCTTCCCTAAAAATGTCATCTAAACAAAGTTAATTTGTTGTAGAGAATGAATAGGTTTGCAAGTCAAGTCAGTTCCTTGAGCTGTTTTACTAGTGAGAAATCCCAATCAGAATATAAACAGCTGATACAGATACATGAACCCAACAGATAACTATGTCCTAGACTGATGAGGTTATACACAACAAATCTAATCTGTTTTCATGCCAAATATTACTTTATGACAGCAAATTCACTCCATGCTTCCCAAACACACTCTAGCTCCCAACTAGCTGGCCAGCACATCCAAAACTAAACCAGTCACACTGCAGAATGTCAGCATCTCAATTCACTACAAACACTGGACTCAAAAAAGATTTCTGTTTGACAGTTCTTACTGCCCTGCCACCTGGGAAATGAAAATATCACATCACTATTTACAAGACTATTTTTCACATCTAAAATAACTTCTCATCTTACAACTTCAGAGGGCTGCTAACTGAGGGAAATTTTCACTGTATGATTGTGTAAATAAGTCCTTGACTATACAATGCTATGGGATACAGGTGCATGAGAGAAGGATGTCAAGGAAAGCCCACTGCAAATCAGAAGAAAGGGAGGCAAACACACAGCACCCCAGTTTCAGAGCCATAAGAAGAAAGAGAACACATAATATCCCAATTTGAGTCCCATCCACCACAGGCTTGGCAGAAAAGAGGAGCTTTGCACTGTGAATAGAAAGGTGACAAACTTGAGCTGTGGTGAAGGGCCAGTGGGAATGAGTTCCATGATCTTACTGTGGAATATGCTTGAGAATACATGGACAAAGAAATATAACTTGGGAACAATTTTAGACAGTTCCTAAATTAGCTGTAGATATATAAATGTATACACACACATCTATTTACACAGTGAAAACATCTGCATTTGGTACCTTTTAGAAAGCTTTCATCATAAGCCCAGTCAATGATTAGTTTGGAGGCAAGATCACATTAATAGGACAGAATCTTACTTAATCAAGTACAGAACACCAGAAACAGATCTTTAGATTGCTTTTTTCTCTTGGATTCAAAGAAAGACTGGTATTAATTGCCAGAACTTTAAATGGGATCCTTACCTTTTCAACTGGGGTATTTTCTTCACTTGTCACACTTGCTTTTCTTGATTCATTTTTTGTTCTGCTCAGCCTCCTGGACACTTTTTCTCTAAGCAAAGTGGCGTATCCAATGTGTTCATAGATGGGGTTTGTGGTCATTTTGGAGATATACTCAGAAGCCTTTGTCTCTATATACAGTGTTATCAAGCCATCTGTAACTAGATCATGGATTGATTCAAATCTTTTCTCCCCAACGAAGTGTTTCCCATCATAGAACAACCTGTAGTTTAAGGTCTGATACCCAAACCTGCAAATACCAGAACAAAAGGAGGGTGAGAAAAAATAGAGAGAAGGAAGAGTGAAAAAGAGAATTCTGGCCAAATACTTGAGGAGGTTGTTTGCTGAGGAGTCTGTCTGGGTTACATATGGAATATGCACGTGGTGGCAAATGGATCTCTGTGGATACAACTCAAGTTCAAACCTAAACCTGACTGCATCACTTAGGCCAGACTACAGAGCCAAGGCAAATGCTCCATACCAAGCCACGTGACCCAGACACAGAGAGTTTAAATCTAAATGCTAAAGGGCTTGCCACTGCAATCAGAAAGGCACTGAGAAGGCCTGGGATGCATCACTGTGGTAAGGGCTTTTCCATCTCTAAACGTTTCTGAGGTGGAGAAATGATGCTTAATCACCACAAAAGATGGACATCTTTTAGCAGGAAACTCAGATCCTATGGATCTCAGTCATCCTCTGTCAGGGGATGCCAGGGAGACCAAGCTCCTAATTCAGGGGCCCAATTAAACACCCAGAGTCTAGTGGGATTACTCAGGCCCTGTGAAGCTATTTATGGCAGGTGGAATCTAGGGGGTTTAAAAAAGAATTGTAAAAAGCCTTCTTCACCAGCAGAAGGGTGAAAATTCAGACTTTTCTTTTGTGTACATCCCACAGAAGTAGTAATGCTCTAACCACTGTAAAATATTGCCAAGGAGAGAATATCTGGTCCTACTGCTGATAACCCATAGCAGCTCTGAGACTGCTGAGTAGGCAGGTTTGGAATAGCACAGCTAAGCCAGGAAAGGCACTGGTGAGGGGCAGTAAGATTATAGGCTGGGCTGCCACTGAACTTTTCATTCTGCTGAATAGCAGACTTTTACCTGTTTGAGCAGCAGCATCCCATGCTTCACACTGTATTTCCTGAACTCCAGGTAGGGAAGAAAATGGAAGTCTGGTATGCTGCCTTTGACAGACTGGCAGCCACCAGATTTCATGATTTTCCAGGCTTATAGAGAATTACCATTGCCCATGGTTGCTGATCTTTGTGTGCAACTCATCACTGAGCTCAGGGGACAAGCTGAGTGTCCTCTGCCAGGACACCCTCATATCTCTCAGAGTTTTCAAGAAGCTCCATCTTTACAATGCTCAACTCTGGGCAGTAAAAATGTTGAAAACAGGCACAGCCTTGAGTCTGAAAATACTTCCTAGCTAAGTGCTAAAGGATTGACAGAATAATGCAGTACTGTGATTGTCAAACTGCCCACGAGGGTGTAAATCACTCTGGCACCATCGAGTGCATTAAGTAGCAGAGGACAGAGACTTCACTCAAAAGAGACTGATATCATCTCCTCCATTAAACAAATTTACATTTCAACTACAAGCCTCTGTGACAAGAGCATTTACCTGAGAGCAAGAGTGTAGCAGCCAGGTTGCCTCTGACTTTCTCTAAGAATATATGCTCCTTCTATGCCAGCCAGTATCTCATCTGCTTGCTCCCGAGAAATGATCCCATGAAACCTAAGGGAAGACATTTCAGACAACAGAATTGAAAATTAGGCATAAAAGCTTTTTTTTTGTTTGGTTTTTTTTTTTTGAGACGACTTAAAATTAAAAATCACTTCTTATGATGTTTGCTTTATTTTTATATTAACATTGCTTCCTCAGATTTTAAGGGAAACTGATAAAGTATCTCTCCATAAGTTTTGCTAGCTGATTAGTCTCTGTGGGTCTCCTTGGAGGGTTTGAAAGTTTCTGGTTTTGCTGCTGTCTGAAGAAAAGGCACTATTTCTGGATGATCTCCAGAGGATCCTTCCAACCCCTACCATTCTGGGATTCTGGGACTAAAATGTACTGGCCTTCAGCATTTATTCTTTTTTTGACAGTCCATATGAAGTGGCACATTTCTACCACTGGCTCTGGCTCAGTAGTGGAAGAGAAGAAAAGCACACTGGATGTAAATTCAAGTGTTGTTCCAATCCCTTTACGTTCTCTTTTCACAGCTAATACATGTTGAAAATATTAGGGTTACATTATCTTTCCAGAGTGATTTTCTATTTAAAATGTGTAAATGGATTCATACTTTCTGTCTGTACTGGTGGGGGACACACTGATTTATTGCCACTGCTGCAGCATCCCCTAGATGAGGTAACTGAAGCATGTTTTTACAAGTAAACTCATAGCAATTCATAACTCTAGTTAAAAATAATGAGCATAAGCTCTGTGCCATCAGAAGCTCAGTATAAAACATAGGAGGGTTTAGGTTAGATAGTGGAAAAAAACCCCAAACCTCTCCTGGTTCTCAGTTTAAGAAATCACTGGGATGTGACACCCGGGGCACCTGGGGATTTCTGTAACCATGGGTGGTATGCAATGCCTCAGCCAAGTTTTCTCATGGACATTTTGGATATATTTTTGTCAGGGCATAAAACCAGATGTCCTGACCCCAGACACTTGCCTCTGACAGCAGTTGACAAGAAGTGCTAATGGAAATAGCACAGGAAGCACTGACATATTTCTTCCATTTCACTTTTCTGTTCATCCATCACCACTTGAGCTGGCTGTTGCAGCTCATCAGCTCTGACCTCACCCTCCATGAACATCAGAATCTCACTTGGAAATCCTTTAAGATGCTTTTGACCTCCATGGCACCACATGGCAATGAACTTGCAAGGGACAGTGTGAATGCCTCTCATGGACACCCACTGAGGGAGACCTGTTCATTTTCCTCCTATAGCAGGAGCTGCACTTTGCTCTACCTTTCATTTCTTCTAGAATCTTTCTAATGAGGAGGGAGGAGGGAGGTGTAGACAGGGACTAGAACTACATGCACTGTTTAAAACACAGCCACATCACAGACTTAAGAAAGTAATGTAATTATGGGGATTTTTTTCTGTTTCTTTCCCTAGAAATTCCTCCTTCTCTTTCTAAACACTACTGAGCACTGAGTCAATTGCTTTTACAGGACCATCCCAGTGGTTCTGAAATCTTTCTGAATGATAACTAAGATCATCTTCCCTGGGCAGCTTCACCCAGGTGATTTCTTACAGCACCTACCAGCTCTGCTGCTTTAACCCCAAGTGTGGCAGCACCCAGGCAGGTTTTTGGATAAGTGATTGAGGCAAACATTTTACAAGTCCATGTGTAGGAAGTGTGATGAGTTACTCAGGCAGGTACTGTTCTACTCTAGTGGCTAGATCTGAATTCCCTGTTGGCAAAGATAATATTTAAAAGATGAAACTTCAGTAATTAGGGGCATACCTACTAGCTCTTGAGGTTTTTTGATGGTAGAAAAGTATCATTAAACACAGATGATGTGTCTGGGGTTGAGATTAAAAATAGACCACAGGATCTAAGTAGTTTAGGAAGCAATAATGGCCAGGGCCTCAGCAGATTGCAGGAGTGAAGGCCAAATGCCAGATGTGGGTGGTTGCTGCAGCAGCTATGCCCTCAGCTTCACCTGCACAAACCTCCACACCAATGAAGGACCCAGCCCCTTTCAAGATATTTATTGGCAAGAAGACTGCTGAGCATAAAGAAATTATAATCTGCTCATTCTGTTATTTTCCTCACAACAAAAATACACAGAAAAAAATGCAGTTTGAGGAGCAAGCTGCTTCTCTTCTACCCAGGTTATTTCAGGACCACTGGGAGGATAAGGCCACCACCAAAATAAAAGGAAGAAATACTCCAGACAGTATTTTTTTCACTAAATTGTCCTGAGAAGCAAACTAAACATTCAGGCTAACATAGCAGCACAGCCCATGGGTTGTCACCAGCAGTACTGGTCTGTAACACAGCTAAATGATTAGGCTGTCAGTATGTTTAGCTCCCAGTTTAAGTGAAAAATAAAATAAAGTGTTTTCACCAGACCTCCACTGTGGCTTTTTCCTTTTTTTTTTTTTTTAGTTCAAGAACAACAACTTTTGGATATATTCAGCAGATCCTTAAAAGAGGAAAATACTTACTCTCTTCCATAATATTTTGGTCTGTTCTCCACCTAAATTTTAAAAGAAAGAAAATAAAATATTTTAAGTCAAGTATGGTTTTAAACTACATAAAAATAAATCATCCTTTATTATTAACGAGGACTACTGCACACTGACAAATTGCTGCAGATTCAAATCAGTGACTGGAAGATGACTAGGGAAGAAGAGAAATATGAAAACAGAAGAGGTGGTTTTATTGATGGATTTCTATGAAGAGTAACATGTACTAATGGTGAAAATATAGAACTGTACATAATTGTATAAAATCTGATCAGATAAAAAATAGTTTCTGCAGTTTATCTGGTGTTTGTAATAGAAAGCAAGACTATTTTTGCTACACACCCTTTAGACTCTTAAAAGCTTTTTTTTGCCTATATACAGCAACTGACTGGAGAGAAAAAGTTTAATATGCTTGCAAAAAACGGTTTCTGGATTTAGAC
>JAOEGS010019958.1:0-92694 GCA_025447755.1 Corythornis vintsioides
GAAGGAAGGAAGGAAGGAAGGAAGGAAGGAAGGAAGGAAGGAAGGAAGGAAGGAAGGAAGGAAGGAAGGAAGGAGAGTGACATCCATTCACAAAACTTGTGCCTCAGCACCTAGAAAAGTATTTCACTTGTACCTTTATCACCAGATTCCTAAGTTTTATTGTACATAATTATCTCTTCCAGCAAATTTAAGTCTCAGACCTCATTGCTAAGCATTGCAGGTAACACTGCCAAGCAAGTGCAGTGATCTGTAGCATCTGCTTAGTCCATATCATTTGAAAGTCAAACTGTGCTTGTGAAGCAGGACACCCGTTTGAAGGTCCCCTGCCAACAGTTTAATCTCCCTTTGTTGATGATCTAGCACTAGCCACCTTGCTTGTTCCTGTCTTATTTGTCTCAAATATAAGCTAACAGAAATTTATTCAAAGTTTGGGGTTTTTTTTACACAAAGATAATAATTATTTCTAACAAGATTTGTGCACTTTATCACTGGACATGATTGAGTTTTGGAAATGAGGCTTTGATGGGTTTTTGGGACCTTGATTATTTTTAGTTTCAAATCAGAAGAATATCAAATGCTCTGCAAAACAGAATTCTAAAACAATCTGAAAAAAATAGATTTTTAAACGTTAACATTCTTTGTTTTATTTACGTACTTTATGGTGTTGTGGTATGGCAAATCCTCATTTCCTAGTGTGTCATTTGTAAAATAAGTGAGAGCTGTACTCACAATTATTGTACTTAAACATCTTCTCCAGGCTAGACTGTCCTGTTTATCCTATAGTGAAATGACTGACAAATAGACTTTCATTTGGAGAGCAAGACAAACAGTATAAAAATTATGGCTTTGACTATTATTTTCATACCTTTTTGCTACATATTTTTATTATTAATAAAAGTACTGTTACTCTAAATTATACCCCTGATAATTTAGGCAGAGTAAGGTGTGTGTTGTAATGAAGCCTTAAGTGTCAGACTCTTCCATTACCACGCACACGGGTGACACTGTGTTCCTGCAAAGAATCCATTTCAATTAGAATTGATTAATGGCTGATTTTAGTTATTTTTTAAAGCCATGTGAAATGGAGTCTTTGGACAGAATGGGGGTAGCTCTCAAAGCTGTGCTTCATCATTCACTTTGTTTACATTTCTGCATAAGTGGCTGGACGACCTTGGCCTTTTCGGTGTAATGCACAAGTTAAGACATCCACGTATGAGAAACTATGATGAGCATAAAAAAGAATCAATAAAAGGGAAATTGCAGTTGGTAAAAGTATGGAGCAGGTACTTAGGTGTAGCTTGGAGATGAGCAGCAGCCATCAAACGAGGAAGAGCCTTCCTGAGATCTCAAGCCAAATTGGAACGACACATGATGCAATTCAGAAACTTTTAAGTGTTTTAGCACTCTGGCTGGCCAAAAGCAGAAGGAAGGGATGCCAGCAGGCTCTGGAGAAGACTATTCCTGCATTTATTTATGGCTGCAGCTAGAGAGGAAAATATTTTCATGCAAGATTCTCACCTGAGTTTTGCAAACTCAAAGACAAACATCCCAAAACAATTCAAAATCAGAGCCTGATGTGTCTGTACAGGTAACACCTCAGTATCAGAAAGACACCTTCTCTAGAACATGGCAAAAAGAATCCACTTTTCCATGGCATCTCTCAATATTTATTTCTTTTACTACATGGCTATAGATCATTTCTCTTGTTCTGTCTCACATTGTTCTTGGTTAGTGGCACTTGCCTGAAATTAGTTCCTAATTGGGATAAATGAACTGCATGTATTCACAAAGCCTGGGCAGTTGTTTTTGGCTTCCAGCAAAAAGCAGTGAACAAGCAGATTCTGGTGGCTGCTGACAGCTGTTTCACATAGGCTTGTGTTATCAGGGCAAACACATGTAAATGATATGAATAAATAACATGCAAATGTTTATAAATTGGCTGAATTTAACTTTATCAGATTATCCCCAAGCTAGTTTTAGACCAAATTTAATGGCACTAAATCCCATAGCAAGTACCACTGAGTAATGCTTCCTATTAACACACTGAGACTATAGCACCATTTATTTTTTTTTTTACACTTTCCACTTGGTATTTACAGTGCAGGAATTTTTAGTTCAAGACAAAGCAAAGGCAACAAGTGGTGTGTGCCAACCATCTTGGGTGTATACTCAGGGGAGCAGTTCACCATCCCATCCTGCCAACAAGCTCACCAACCACAATCCTTACAGTTTTGGCTTTCAGATGTTGGTGTCTAGAAAATATTGTACAAAGAGGCACCTAATGTGAAGCACAAATCATGGTGAGTGTTAAACTATGGCTCAGTTTACCTAGGTACCAAGAATGGATTGAGAAATTGGAGACATTTTCTTTTCTAATTTTCTTTTTTTTAAAAATTATTATTATTAGAAATGCACTCTAAGGAAAGACTCATCCAGAGTAAGTGATTTTATTCCTCTTTATCCTAAAAACTGCAAGAAGCAACCAAGCATACTTAGAAAACACTCAAAGTCTAAACTAATATTCATGTGGCATCTACCTCTGCTGATAGATGGTGAACACTTACCCTTCTCTGGGTGTTACCCACTCTTCCTCCATTACTTTTCTCTAAAATTACTTAAAAACACTGTGAAGAAATTGCAAATTATAACATTCTTTTTAGACCTGACATTTATACTGTGACAACTTCAACTGAGCTCTAAGTTGGCATTATATACTGTTGTTGCATAGCAATAGTCTTGTTTAACTAGACAGTTTACTTAACAATTTCCACTATCTGCTGGGGTCTGCTTCTGTCTCCATTTTATTTATGTCAAACTGCTAGTTGCCCTTTAATATGTTAAATTGCCATTTTATTGCTTCTGCTAAATATGTTTTTATCCATAATCCTATAGTGGCTAAATTAATCTCTTCAGTTAATACCATTGATTCAATTACACTCTGAATGAATGCTGTATATTGAATTCTAGCCTGCTTTTTTTTTTTTTTTTTTTGTTTAATATACATGGGAAATAACCACATAGGATTTTGATGTAAATCAGGAACTAAAATATTAGAGATGTGTAAATATTTTTACCTCCAAAAGCCCTTGGAGATTTCACTGAAGATGTTGCTTGTAGCAGAATTGAATTACAGTGAGATTCAAAGCTGAAACTAAAACAAGTCTGAGTTTAAATTAAAATCAACAAGATTTAAATTCAATCAACAAGACTTGCTTTAAATCTTTAATATAAAAATATATTGTGGTCACTTGATTATTGTTTGATAAAGATTTTGGTAGTTGGTAGTTGTTACAGTAGGTGTTTGCATATTAAAAATGTATTTAATCTCTAGCTAACACTTCTTGGCTTTTCCTCTTTTCTTATTTGTCTTCATCAGATGAATTTAACAATTTGCTGTAAAATATCCTCTCCCTTTTAGACCAAGTTGCCTTTTTGCTTGACCAACAGAAGAGGCTGTTCTTCCTGGATCTGAAAGCAATCCAGCATGATGTCTGTTCACATAACACCTTGCCAGTGTGTTCTGGAGCCTGATTTGTTCTCTGCCTCTTATGAAATTAGGAGCAATGCAGATCTTAACATGCTGTGTTTTTCTCACCCTTCTACCTTCTTTTTTTCTCCTGCTTACTTCTTTCTGCTATTACAAAATTATGATTACACCTGCTTTGGGAATAATGATGTCATTGTTTGATCATTCTGAGATGTTTTTTTCTTAACAGAAGAAGAGTTTGGTGCTTAAATGACTTTGGGAGTTAATCACTTCTTCCCCACTGGGCCTTACATTTGGAACAACATAATTTGGGGTAAAAGATCTGGCAGATGAAATGAGTTCCCTTCTTTCTCTGGCATATTGTCAAGGTACGTTTACCTGTGAAAAAAATACCAAATGAAACTCTCAAAAAATAAAGTCCTCTGGAGTAAAGATTCTTTCTGCCTGTTTGGCTTCCTAAAGGTTATGCACAGTTCCATGTTCATTTATGTGCTCAGAGACAAAAAAAAAGAGAAATATTTATATTCTTCACACTGGATAAATGATTACAAATAAATGAGTAATCTGTATTTGACCATTTTTACTGAGGATGTCTTGGTGGATATCAAGAAAATCAAAGGCTGGTACACTCTCCAGCATGTCATTAGATAAAAGTTGATAATTATTGTTGTCATGTAAGGAACTCATCTGTTGGTCACACTGAGGCACAGATACAGTTTTTGGATCATAGCACAGTGATATGAGCATGGAGATGAGGAGGAGGTAATAGCTGCATTCCTGTGGAGTGCCTGTGGGAGAGTTCTGTGCCCAAATCATGTCATCACAGCCCTTGTGCCTGAAGCCCTGAGCCTTGCAAGCATCAGTGGATCCTGTCTTCTGTTTCCACAGTCACTGATTGCAACAGTCCTTATCAACAGGCTGAAAAAACCAGATGCTTCTGAAAAGTCTATGCAATAAATTCACCACATGGAGGTCAAAATGCCATTGCAGAGACCCCAGAACTTTGGGCTACACTGTCACAAGCATCAGTGCACTTACATGTACCTCAAAAGAGATTTCACTCCAGCTAAAAAGCCCCACGTAGCAGAGGTAGCAGATGTTTAATGGCTGCACCATTGACAATGTGTTTAACTGTTATTAATATTTATAATTCAGTAATGATAACTGTGGCTCCAAAGTGCACTAAATGCACTATGGTTATTGCTTTAAGTTAAACCTTTGTCTCGCTTAATTGGCTGTGTGTCCTACTCCTATGTAGCCCATATGGCAAAGCCAGGAAATACTAATATTGTTATACTGGAAAAAAACATGAGTGACTGCTCTCAAGTGACTCGTTGGTCTCCAGACAATTATTGAACTGGCTTAAGCAATGGTCATGCTAAACAATCATTGCTCAGCCTTAGGGAAAGGAATAATTAAACTCCATTTTGTGAGATTCCTTGGAACAGCAGAAACCATTGCCCAAGGCAGTGGGTCACACAGCAAGGTCTAATCAAAAGGTGCTACCTGTGTCCTGAGAGGTTGGCTGGCTGTAACTGCAGGGATAGAAGCCTGGCACAGCAAGCTGTGGACAGGTATTGCAGCAGAATAAATGAGTGTAAAGCCATCAGAGTGAGAGATGTAGTCATGGGCGTGGACAAAGTAAATGGAGAAAACATTGCTTTGTCATGGAATTTAGTAGAAAGAAAGGCTGAGGAATTCTTAGCAGCAGTTAGTGAGCTCCAGGAAAGAGCCTGTGATGTGCTGTCTTTCAAACTAAGGAAGATACACCAAAGAACCCACTCAAGAAGTTTTCCTTCCCTTTCTCCTTGAAAAGGAAAACAAGGCTGCTGGCATTTGGCTAAGTGCTCGTGCCAAATGGGGTAACAAGCATGCAACTCAGATCTTGTTCAATCCATTTAAATCATAGCCTTAAAGAAATCAACAGCTTATGACAGCAATACTGTACTTCATACTTATGTATAAATAGATATTTTTTTAATGTTTGCATATTTAATTAGGCTCTGTGCCTTTCTTTTGTAAAATTAGAGAAGATATTTTTCTGCCACGCAAGGCTGGATCTAATCAAAAGCAAATGAAGACCCAAATATTGCATGAGGGTTGAAATAACAGCCTGCAGTTTTGTTTTTATCTGTATTATCCATGCAACATCCAGTTAAAATTCACATAGACAGATCATTTCACTCACCTTCTTGGGATCTCAAGAGAGGAAACTGCTCAGTCCCAACCTGTGCTGCATTTGTCATCCTCCTGGCCACTGATCAATGTATTAAATACATTGACATTCTGGATCTAAACCAGAGAGAATTGTTAGATAACTAACTAGCCATCACTGTTTTCTCTTTATAACTAACTTTTCTCCTTCAGAACAAATAGTGGTTACATTAATAATCAATTAGTCTCACTGCACCAGGGTGTATTTATAAATATGTGACAAACATGTCTAAAGACATAAAGAGGAAATGAACAGCAACCCAGATATTTTTAATATTTTAATTACAACTAATCATCTCATTAAAAACAAAACAAAACACAGGAAGTCTAAAAGAAATCATGAGTTTAGAAACAATATTAAAACAGGTTGTTAGTTGAAAATCTTCTTTCAGAGAGCTCCTGCAATCTGGAATTGTTTTCTCCTGCTTCATCAAATCTCAATTTTAAACATGTTTCCCTTCTTTGCTTATTTCCTCTATTCCTTTTTTTTTTTTTTTTGTGGCTATGAAGATGCTGCCTCCTGCATTGGTTGAAAAGCACCATGCACTAGGTTCATATGTTCATATTTAACAATATATTTAGAATATTGGTGACAAATAATAATGGATCACATCTACACATTCATAAATGTAACTAAATGTACTCGTGCCAGTCTGGTTGACATTTCTTTACCCACAGAATTCCTGATTCTTGAATGTTATGCTAATCAAACAGACACTATAATTGCTGATATTTCTGACATATATTGCTCATAGTTCCAGGATCTTCTGGAAGCTGCCAGGTATTCAGGGAAATGTTTGAGTCCTAAAAGGTGCATGAATTATGTATTTCTTGTATGAAATTCAGCTGATCCAATATTTGTTATACCCTATTTGTTATTCATCATTTGCCATTCATTATACTTGTATTTATAACTTTCAGTTACCCAATCAGGGAGCTCAGACAATAGTGTGTGATTTGCTTGACCAGTCAAACACTTCAAATAGTGAATAGATGACACTAACAATTTGAGAACAAAAAAAAAAACAACCCCCACCCAAACCAGGCTGAAATCTGTTCGCATAAAACTGTTCAGTGAATACTTACAAATAACAAATGTGTTTGTAGAAATCAGGATTGTTTCCAGAATGATTCATGAACTGCAAAATGGCCAAATTAGCAACAAACACTGCTTGCAATGGATAATTCAATCAGTCACAGATAAAAGAGAATTCAGCAGGATCTGTGATACTCCTCTCAGCAAATACCAAGTAGTGTTTTCTTTCTCTGCTCCACCATCAGTGCTGACTGGAGGACGTGCTCTTTCCTCGCAGACTCCAGTTTGTGTGAGATGTTCAGCAATGCTTTTCATCTTAGCAGCATTTTGCAAGCCACTGTCCTGACTTTCTTGAGTCCACAGATATTTTTTAGCCACATTGATTGGCAATAAACTGAGCCAGGACTGCATTTATTAAACCTGAAAATCCATGCCTATTTAAGTACTTAAATAATCAATCCATTTTGATACTTAACAAAGCTGATGTATCAGGACAGCCCCAGAAAGAAGGTGCTGGGATTGGATCCTCTCCCCTTTAGTGTTTGTAGGTTGTCTGTGAAAGCCACTAAAAGACCAGAGAAGTGTGTGATTTCCCCTTGTCTGTTCAGGTAATTAAATCTGAATACTGGTGTAGCCAGGGTCCAGTGGGATCACATAGATACAAATTAGTGAATAGGTTTGGTAACTCTTTTAAATTAATATTCTAGCATAGGGAGCTGGATTGATCTTCCCTAATTTTAGCCATGTCAGGGGCTACTCTAGTCATCTGGGTTGCTTCAATGGAAGGAGGTAAAATTAATCAGCTGGGGCAGGAATTATGAGTGGCAGTGGTAGGAGACTGGCTGATGATGAAGTATTTATAGAGTGGTTTGAGAAATTCCCAGGATCCCATGTAGCCTCCAGTGGCCACTCCAGAAAGCTATGGTTGTCTTCTGTGCCACACCTACACTGGTGCCCTGAGTTGCATAAAATTGCATTAAAATGCACTAGATATCTCTATACAGGCAGGTGAATTACTTCAACTTTTACATTGTATAGGAATCATTTTACCATTGTTATGGAATAACTACTCTTGAATGTCTGCTTTTACCTGTGCTTTGGGCAGATGCTTATTGCTTCTTAGAAATCATGGTCTAAATTTCCTTTATTTTTCATATAAAACCCAGAACATCTTCAGAAACTTTAGAGATTGTTCTTAGCTCTTATGTACTGTAACAAATAATCCAGAATAATATGGAAAAATCACAGTTTCAGAATATGAGATGGTGATTTTCCTCTTTTACTTTAATGACATTCACACTCTTGCCTATTTATGTGTGTGCACCACCTGGTTCACCAAGCCCAGGAACAGAATCTGGCAGGAAAGTCAGAGGCAAACACATTTACAGCCTGCACAAGAGCTGTGAATCAAACACATGATCCCACAGAGGCTCCCTGCCTGCTTCACCTCTCTGGGGTGCAGGAAAGAAAAGGACTTGAGACTACTTGTCTCCCACCTGACCACAGCTTTTGGGACATGCAAGTTATGGGAGACACTGCTTCTTCCTCCTCCTCTCTCACCTGTCCTTCTACAGATATTGAGTGTCCTTGCTTTCCTTGCCATGCAAAGTGGGGGAAAGTGTCACAGTGAGCTGATTCATTGAATATTTGTCCATTTATTCATCATTGTGTCCAGTACTTCCATTTCCTCATAACTACCCCCTCACCACTATTATATATGGCATTGAGCTGCAAATGCTTATTAATTCTTTTGCTTCTTTTATAGATGGCATCAAGCTGCAACAGCTTATTAATTGTTCTTAAACTAAGACTGTTGGTTTTTTTTCCTGATGCCCACGGTTTAGATACATATGATTAGAAGAAAAATCTGCTGTATATTTCTAAATGTTCTCTTTGATGTGTATAACTGTGTTTGTTAAGTAACAAACCCATGAAAATAGAAGGCAACAGAATGAAGTGCATCAGGACAGTACTGAGAAATTGTTCATTTTAGCTTAGCAATTATCACAGTGAAGTCTCATCCTAAAATTCACTTTTACATTTGTTAATGTATTATTTTAATCCTAGGAGGCTTTGATATTCAGTCCTGGAAATAGGAATAAATTGTCAATGGCTTGCTCACCTACTTTATTGTTTGTTTTCTTTTTTTTTAATATATTTGTAGTCTATATCCTAGACATGAAGCTGTCTTTTTTTTTTTTTTTTCTCTTTTATTTTAACAGGAACATGTTGCTGTTTTACAAGCCTTAGAGGATTCTTTTTTTTTTTTTTTTTTTTCCAGATTAATTAAAAAAGGCTTACCAGGCTTGTACTAGGAAAAAAACAGATGGGGTGACTCTGTAAGTGGAGTCATTCATTTACATCAGAGCTTGAAATGAGTGGAGCTACTCAAGTGCATCAAGTCACATAAGTAAAGCACAGTTTGGACAGTAAAATAGACTATTAGGGCTAATCAAATGTTAATACTGGGAGTCCAAGAATAACCTTAGGTTACCAAATCTGGCAAGATGCTTTTATCCACCTTGAGTTGAAAAGTGCCACAGAGGAAAGCTTGAATGTTCACTGGAGAAACTCTTTAAAATAGAAGCATCATAATGTCTCTGAGTCACAGAGCTTCACAGAATGCAAAGAGGTCACAGAGTGGTCATCTCCTTGAGGAAATCTGAGTAATATAAAAATTTTCTGCCCTCTGACTTGACTGCATGGGTGGCTGAGCTATTTTACCACTCAGGAAGTCTTGAACAGCAAAAATGCTGATCAGAGGACAAAAACTGCAGTACTGTTTTCCTTCCCCATTCAGTTTCTTTCAGGTTTATTTTGATATTGGGGGTTTTAAATTGCATGGAATGATTTGGCTGATTATTTTTTCCCAAAATGTCCTGGAAAGAAAATCCTCTACGACTTGTGAAAGAGAAAAGTTTTTTGGTTAAATAAAAAAAGAAAATAAATGTGAAGGAAGCAGAAGGTAAATTAAATTTTAGACAAAGGAAATAGAAAATGGGATAGCTCAGCCATATGCAGGAAGACATGAGTGCTCACACATGGACATTCCTTGTCAGTGTAAAAGTACAACTGAAATACATGCAAACAGATCAACTCACACAGACTTTTGTACAGTCAAACAGGGATACTAGGACAGGCACATATTTTTGCATTCCTTGTTCATCATATGAATCTATATTCATTCATTTATATATATAATATATACATTATATATAATCTGGCACATACTGTATCATATTCATATTCATTCATCTGATTAGAAAACTTTTAGGCTAGCATCATAGGTTTTTAATCCTTTCCACAGTTTATTTCTACCAGAATAGAGGTTTTTTTTCCTGAAAAGAGTATTGCTGGGTAGTTGAAGATTGTGTGTTTCCTGAAAGCAATCATATTTGCTTTTAGAGTGCTTTTTCATCTCAATACATTCCCAAAGTTATCAACTGATTCCTTGAAGTATGAAAATTCTTTAGAAGGATGTTTAAGAATGAAGTAAAAAACTTAGAAGTGATGAATTCATAAAGAGCTCCTCAACAAAACACAGTTATAGATGCCTCTAACACCTAATTATCTCCTGGCTCCTATTCACACATTTATACATGGTAAAGACAGAGTGTGGAAAGAAACTTGCTGAACTGGTTCCTTGGTTAGGCTTCTTTCCAATGATCCCTACACAGGTTATATCTTGCCATAAAGATAAGATTCTGGGGATAAAGACTATCTCTTGACTCCATAATTGTATGATAGCCAGCACAGAGACTGCTGCAAAACACAGCAAAAGGGAAAATTCCTGCTCACAAGGCCATAGATGAATGCAAACCCAGATGTTCTAGCTTGGGCAGACAGTTCATCTTGCTTGTGTCCATCAGATCCATAGGTAAAAATCCAAGACAGAGCAAGTTTTGTGTAATGCTTTGCATATTCAGGTCAAAACAATATTCAGCTCAAGGATTTCCTCATCTTGATGAGGATTTTTCTATTTAGTAATCCCCAGAGGGTGATTTTTGCAAGTATTTGTCCAGCTGCCTATTGATATGGTGCCAATTTTATGCACAGCACCCTCTGGCAAGCTGTCCCACAAGTCCATTGCCTGCCACGTGGAGAACCATCCTCCTCAGTTTGTTCTGAACCTGGCCCTCAGGCATGCACATAATGGCCCCAGTTCTCATTTTTGGCAGAGAAGGTGAGCTGTCAATCTTCATGTCACCCATAATTACTCTGAGATCTATCAAATCCTTTCCAAGTTTCTTGTCCAAACCGAGGAGCTCCACTCTATGCAGTTGCTGTTTGTGCAGAAACCACTTCAAAAAAAAAAAAAAGGATCATCCTTGTTGCCCTTCTGTGGACCTTTTCAAATCCTAATACACCTCAGAGACCTTTTTATAAGTAGATCTGGGACTGCTTTTCCTTATGTGCATCACTTTACATATATCTACATTGCATTTCATCTATCATTTTATTGCCCAGTCACTCAGTCTTTGTGGTACTTCACAGTTTGCCCTTGCCCTACAAGTCTGAATAACTCTGTATCATCAGCATATTTTCTTACCTTACTGCCTACTTTCTCTTTTTTTCAGGTCATTTCTGACACTTGTCTCTGAGGCAGTGCTGGTTTAACCAGCTGTTCATCCTCAGCATGGCTGGAGTACCTGTCCATGACCCAGGCTGGGGTGACACAGTCACCTGGATCAGGAAAGGGACCTGCACATTTTTGCTGGGCTATTTATAAACAAGGAATCAGGAAGACAATAAACAGATGCTACTGTCAAACATGGAAGCTGCTTCTTCCTCTGTCCCAGTGGTGAGGTGAATGAGCAAGTTGAACCTAGAAATCACTGAGTTAGACTGACTGCAACACTCACACATTTAACCTTGGTGGCCCCTGTAGTGTCCCAGCTGATAAATAAGACAAAATATAAGGAAAAGAAGCACAAGTATGTGAATTTCACCTCCTTTATGGTGATTTTTTGTGTATTTGTTGTCTTTTTGTGTGCTAATTGTGAGAGATTAGATAGAATTGCTCACAGAAAAGGAGAGAGAAGGAATTGTTAAAGAGGATGGAGGTAAAGAGGAGGAGGACTGAGAAAGAAAAATGCAATAAACATTATAGGAGGTTCCAATCTACAAAACCCTACCATGTTGCTCTGTCTTCATTCTGTCTTCACCAGTGTGTGCCTGAGAACATATCCCATAGGTCTGGGACACTTTGGAGATTTTTTTTCCTTTTAATTGTGGCAGCTGCCTAAGAATCCACTCATCCATCGGGGGGAGCCACAGAAGTTGCTTCATCAACATTCTTGCTGAAGTGTATGGAGCATCCCACCTAAATGAATCATATGAGATTTCATCTTTAAAAAAACAAAAGGCAAGAGACTAACTGGGCTCTGTAAAAATATTAACCCAGGGAGATGGAAGAAGTACAGATCAAAATGAATATAGGTGTCTAAACTTTTGTCATTTTAATGTAGACACCTAAAATCTTCACTGTAACCTCCCTTTAGCCAGATAAAATGGGTATTTTTAGGAAGCATGTCTTTGGCATGTCTATATTAGCATGGTCATCACCACTGACTGTAAAAAAGCTCAGGACAATTATTTTGATCTGAACTCACCTTATGTCTTTCCACCTTGTTTGTGTCTAGAAAAAGTGACATAATTTCTAATTATGGGAGCCTATGCATTGGTACTAAAGTTTAACCCCATGATGCTCCAAACTTTGAAAAATACAAAGACTTTACTAAGTTACAGCAATAGCTGTATAGCTAAGTAGCAATATATGTAATATTATATATAGTAGCATATTATATATAGTAGCAATATATATGTAATATAGCAAAGTAGCAGTATAGAGAGTAGCAGAGCCATTTGAAAACAGTGACCAAATTGTTTAGCAACAAAGAAAAATACTGGTTTTGTTTCTTTTCATTTCCTTCCCTTATGCAAAATCAGTAAGTGAAAGCTTTAGAAAGTTATGAACTACTGAAAATAAAAGAAATAGAATAGAAATGGAATAGAAAGCATGACACAAAATCAGTTACAGTGATCACCGTTGCCACGATTGTGATTTACAGCCCAGATCTCTCCTTGAAGTAAGAAAGACATAAAACAGAATGTGAAATTAGTTGGAAATACTTTTTCTCTGTGTGTTTTCCTGAATACCAGATTTCTACAAATTCCCTGACTGTGACCAGTTTGTGTCACAACCACATTGTGGGCAGTTTTGTGTCACAGTCACATTGTGGGCAGTTTTGTGTCCACCGTGAAAGGCATTAGATAACACAAAACTGGTGTTATCTATTTCTCACATGTGTCATATGTTTCCCATTTGCACAAAGTGAAAATCTAAGGTTATCTAGCCTTCCCTGAGGCAAGCAAAGGAAGCAGAATAGGATGCTGAAAAGTGGGACAACCTTAAAGCAGTGGGACATCTGGCTGCCCTGTACGAGATGGAATCGAGCAGCTGCTGAACTGTCACAGGAATGCTCCACAGAGGAGCACAGGAATTGCCATTCCAGATCAAACTAATGGCACCACTACCAGATGCTGCAGAGGAAGACGTAAAACTTCCATAATAGGCAATTATGCAACAACATGTTGGTGAGGGAATTTTCCCCTTTAAGTCTCAGACATTTAGTCTGTGATTTATATCCTAAAGAATGTGGATTGATTTATGTCCTGGAGAAACCACAGTTATCCTTATAATTCATATAATGGTTAATCCTTTCTTTTGAAATATCTACATTCTTTTTTTTTTTTTTTTTCCTACATTTTGTGGTAGTTGTGCATTATTAGGAACCAAATATGAAGAAATCCTGCACCCAGCTGAAACTCAGGGAAGAATATAGAGGGCAAATGCAATGATGGAAATTAGAATATTGCTAAGAGGCTAGGAATAATGTAAAAAAAAAAAAGTAACACACATGTTTTCCCTTATTTTAACCACATGACAGCATTAAGAATGGCAGAAGTATAGCTAACATAGCACAGGTTGGAGCATCCAGATCTGAGGCTGTGAGGGTGGATGGAAGTGGGAGTGAGTTGGCTGGATGAGGACCCCTTTCCAACCTGGTGTCAGAGCTGCTAACAGACTCCCCACCACTGAGGAGAAGCACCAACAAAAAGGGTCTGGTTTCATTAAATGACAATTAGTCATTCAAATATACACATAATTCTATTATTCTAAGATGAAAATGTACTCTTCAGCCTCATTCTTCTCCAAGGTGGAGGGGATCACATGCTCTCATCACATGGCACACAGTCTGCTATCTGGGCAGCTTGAGGCCAAATCTAGACCAAGCCACTGAGCTGCTTCTGAGAGCTGTTACACCATAGACTGAGCCAGTGGAGCTGTGTCACTGAGACAGCTCCTCCAAAGAGGCCATTAAATCCCCATTGCTCAGGGTTGCTACAGTAGACTGAGCATTTTTTTCTTCTCTCTCAGAGAATGAACATGCACTAAAGTATTTCTGTTAAGAAAATGCATGCCAGGATCTGAATGTTTGCAAGGGTATGACATGACAAGCACACATGCTACAGCTGTGTGCATCCTGCTGCTGCCAGGCACTGTATTTCATTTTGAAACTACTCTAAGGAGTAGTTTAAGTTTTATGGTAACCCACAAAGTGCACCAGTATATAAACACATTCTCATCTCAGAATGCTTGGACTATGCTACCACTTTTGAGCGAGCACAGAAGAGTACAGATACCAAAAGACATATATCCCATTAACCATGAGCAGGCTGCCTAGTTAAGTCACCCAAGTGTTTCTCAGATTCTAAAACTGTGAGGAACCACTGTGCTAATCTAATCCAATATTTCTGAAACAAGTCCTGTTCTGAGTTACAGAATTCCAGGGACAGAGGTTTCACCACAATCCTTACTAAATTGTTGCAGGGTTTAATCATCTTCTTTACAAACATAATGCCTTTAAATCTGATTTTTTCCCCCTTGCTTTAGTGTACATCTACTGCTTCTTGTTATGTCTTTGTCTGTTGAACTGAAGAACTCCTAATTATCAAATATATTTTCTCCATGGAGATACTTATAAACTGTGATTATGTCATCTCTCAACCTTTCCTTTGATAAACTATTATAATAGAGTTTACAAACCTTCTTTTCTTGTCCTTTAACCATTCCCATTCTTCTCCCCCAAATTGCTCCTCTCCCCTCCCCAGTTTGCAAACAATTTTGTAAGATGATGAACTCCAGAGCTGGAGTTAGTGTAGCTACAGCCATCCAGATAGAAAATATAAATAAGATATAGCTGCTTAACTTGTCCTCTCTCTTCCAAGGATCAAAATCCATATTTGTTCAATTATGATTCAATGTTTACTTTTTGAGACCTACCAGTTAGCCAGTTCTAATAAACATAATGTGTGCTGTGTTGATTTTTAGTCATTACATTTTCTTAAAGAAATATTTGCTGGGCTCTCCGCTGACTGCCTGACATAAATCTATGTATATTGTAACAACGTTATTTACCTTTATTAACCCAGTTTGTAATCCCATCAGAGAAAGACATCTGGTTGGTTTGACAAGAACTATTTTCATAAACTCATGTTGATTGACATTTAATATATTATGCTCTTCTGGAAGTCTCAGTATCCCAATTGATACTATTTCAAAAGGAATTATTTCACCAGCTGTTGAAAGACTACGTTCTGTCCCTGTGGAAATTCTGGGGGTCATCTTGTATTAAGTTGATTCTAACTTATATTAAACCTATCTCAGACTTTTGTCACATACTATAATGTAACCATCACTGCGAAGAGCCTGACTTACACAAGCAAAATGACTGGGCTAAGAGTTCAAACACTTCACTGCAAATTAAATTAAGCAGGTAGTCATATTTAAGCCTTAGGCTTCCAGAAAATCAATCTTCCCATGTAAGAAAAAAAATCATTGATCTACAGCTTATGTGAGTGTTTATCTAAAAAATGTTACATACATTATATTAACATAGGTCAGTATATGAAAGAATGTATTAAACACAAACCACTTAGATTTCTCCAAAGCCTATGTCTCAGTGATAATACTATGTTAGTAGATAAATAAAATGCCCATCATTTATTATAAAACACTTTACCCTCAAAACTACACAAGGGCAACAGAAATAATAATCAGCATTCCAGACCTGAACTGCAATGGACAGGAGTGTAATGACATGAAATGCAATCAAAATCCCCAAAGTTCCTATAAAACAGGCTTGGATATTGGCAATGTACTTCAGGGTGTGACAAGTTCCACTGTAAGACCAAATTCAAGCTGAAGGGCTGGAAATTTACTACCTAGGTTTTAGTGGTATTTTTAATCTTAAAATTAGGTCAATAAGAGCATTGCACTTTGGAGCACTGTAGCATCTAGTCTTTCAGTTATGCAGCCAGGTTTGCTGTATACACAAAGCACTGAGATGGATAACCCTGGAAGATGCTCTACCTAAAACAACATGGTCTGCTGAACTGGAGTTTCTTAAAATAGATAGCAAGAAATGACAATGAAAGTGTGAGTTGTACAGCCTCCTCTTGATCCCCAGGGTCTGAGCACTGATTTATCTAGGAAAGCTAACTAAAAACCTGTCTGTTTTGGGGTTTTTTTTTCTATATATAAACCATCTGGAGAAGGAAATGCTATTATCCCTCATCCTTATTTTCCAGAACTTCCAGGGGCTTATCTAGAATTTGGGGTTCTGGGTTGAATTCACTTTTCTGAATAATGAATTTAAGCCCTAGTCTCCCAACTCCCTTAGGCACCATAGTCATTAAAAAGAGCTTTAGGGGGCTTGTGAACGTTTGGTCTTGTTCCAATAGACTGAAGTTCTTTGGCTTTTTGTGACCCGTTTAAACAATGACTCGAAATCCCAGGGTTTAAATTGTTCACTGGAATATGTAATAGTAAAACATTATCATAAATGAGACAGTTCTCTAGACCAAATTCTGTTCCCTGGTACTTGCTTTCCCTCTTTCTTAGTGAAAGTTTAACTTGGGCATGTAAAGGAGAAGACCCTCAGGATGGGAGACTGAGGGTGTCCACACCTTCCCACCCAGGTAGTGCTGAGATCTGAGGAGAGAGAAATGGGAAGATCAAATCCAATTAGACCAAGGAAGAAGCTGAACTTCTGTCTCAGATTGGTTTTCTATCCATTGATGAAAATAAATCACTTGTTGCATTGCTGTTTCCTGGCTTTATTAGAGGCAGATCAGCTGCTACTTTTGCTCTAGAAGGCACTGATCCTTGGAGGACAATCCATGGGACATGGCAGGATTTATGCCAGGGACATGTCTTGAACTGTTTTGCAAGTCTGCCTAGAATTTAGGATAAGGGAGAACTGTTCTCATCAAATTTGAGTTGACTAACATGTAACATGTTTAGCCCAAGGTGTCTAGGTTTACTCTGTAATAAATAAGAATTAGATGCTGTGAGAGAGCAAGTCACTCCAGCTACCATAAAAACAACACCCTGCACACGTACCTGTTTTGCTCCAGTGATTCTAGAAGGATGCTAAACCATCCACTCAACTTTGACACCTCATTTTTAATGGCTCAATTAAGACAAAATGAACTCTACCCTTGAAATCATAGAAAAAACTTCAGGTTTAAGAGACAACTACTGAAAGAAATGAGGAGCTAATTTGTGGAGCTGAGTACCCGTGATGACCAATTGCATCTAATACTCCTTCTGGTTAATGCCCAGTCTTTTATGGTTGGACTAAAGAAAAGAAATAACTTGCTTACTTCTTTCACAGAAATTCAAACTCATCCTTTTGAAATTCACCTTGCAAGTCCAGCAGTATATATGAAGTGTGGCTCCTGTTTTCTGTCACACATGGCTTCCCTGCCTTTTTCCCTTTGACTGCATCAGCATAACCCAAAGAAAACGTTCTTTACAGGGCTGAAGTTCACTGATGAGGTGTGCTTAGTTGTGCCACACCCAATGCACTTCACTGAGCTCCAGCTCACTTACTGACACAGTTGACCCAAATCTGACCCAAAGGCATAAGATAAGGTCCAAGACTATCCGGCTACAAACAATCAAAACTTCTTTGTATTAAAGACAGCCTCTTATTAACTGAATTTTCTGTGTCCTTGTCTTATTTCAGTGATGATCAGATATATATCAGCTCTGACTGCTGGCCACTGACTGGTAAATTGATCCCTTTCCTGGCTTGTGACAAGTGACTGCATAGATAAGATGGATCTGTAATTTCCATTCTTCAGATCTTCTGAGTTCTGAAAGAAACCATCATTTTTAGATTATTTTTTTTTTCTCCTGGGGGCAGGGAAAAAAACCTGAAATTTTTGATTTTGTGCAAATTGAGATTTATGGTTAAAATTTATTCTGACCAAACACAAACAATGCTGATTTCTTTAAATCATGAGACCATTTTTTGTTTCTTTAATAATGACATAGTATGCTCAAGGCTGTCAAAGAGGTAAAACCTGGAGCAAAAAGGACTCATGCACATATTCCACCTTGCTGTGGAGGTTTTTTTCTGAGATAGTAAAAAAATATGTCTGCATTCTGCACTTGTATCATTGCTCTCAGTAGTTACCAGATTGTCTAGTAAATACCATATATGCATGGCCAGAGCTAGTGATAAAGAGAAATAAATAGGGTGGATTCATTTGTTAGAAAACCTGAAGGAGTCTTCCAACACTTTTGTGTTTCTAAGTGTGGTTGCCAAGACCTATAATTACACACATTAGATTCTTGCACCTGGGTTAATGGTGTAACCAAGTCTGAAAGCCAAGCCAAGGTTGTCATGTAGCATATACTTGGTTGTAAATCAAACAGTTTCAAGGAGGGTTTTTTTACAAGCTATCCAGGATCCTAGCTTGACCCCCATCAACCTTCCAGTATGTTATATTTAAAAAATGAAAAATGCAGAGCTTGAAATGTCATGTACAGAGAAATTGATTCAGTTGTCATTTTCTGATACTGATAAAATCAGATACAGCATCCAGGAAATGTTTCATCTTTTTTCTTCCACCCCCTATTTCAATTTTTAAGGAAAGTCATGTCTTCCTATCTACAGAAAAAAAAAAAGGAGACTCATTTTCCAACTAAAACAGTCATTTTTCATAAACCAACTCCTCTTTTCCTAAATATTCAACAGGACCGGAGTGTACAGTTCTGGAGAAGTTTAGTCAGCTGTGCAGATTGACTTTTGAAGTGTAAAATAAACCTTTACTTAACAGATGTCAAGAATACGACTTTGTGAGATAATGACAGGTTTTGTAATAGGTTGGTGGTGGTTCTTTCTAAGTGGAATGAATGAAGTTTTGGTGCCAACTCTAAAAAAAAAAAATGACAATATGATTATTAACAATTGACTGGAATCAGGAAAGAACAATCAACAACAAAACTGATTGTACATTTTGGTGTGTTTGGAAGACACAAATTGCTCACTGAATTGCACAGAGGTAAAATTATCTTTAATGGGTACACTCTTTCTTTATTTGGGAGCTGCAATAGAATTGAAATTTAGTGCCCAGGAAGACAACTTTAGACCTAGCCTTGAGACATCAGCCAAAGCTGACTTGTTCCTTAGGTCCATCTTCCTCTGCAGAACCTGGATGTCCTAATTCCACACTAATTTGGTGACAGTTCCAAGAGATGGCTCATCCCTCATCCAGTTAAAAACAATTCACACTCCACTCATTCACATGGCTTCTGCTTTTGAGGAGAGAAAGGAGGATCCACTACAAGAATCATGGCTTCTCCCATCTTCCCAGGAAGCAGGGCTGCTCCTACTGTCAGTCAACAGCACGAGAAGGACATTAATAACCCCTCTAAATATTTCACACAGAGCCAATCCTTTGCTCTGCAAAATACCAGCAGTGGAGGCTTGGAAAAGTTGATGCACCTGAGGTGAATGGCACTAACTTTCCTTGCTGGCTGAACCCATTGGTATTTGGTATAGATTCCAGCAAACTTTCTCATCCTCCAAAAATAGCCCCGTGGACTGTCACGGTGCCGTCTGGTTGGCTGCAATTGTCTTGTGCTGTCAGCCAGACTATATCATCCTGAAGTGGAAACAGAGCTGTGGGCTTATTGCAGCATGCAAAGAAAAGATGAGGGAGGGTTTTGTCTCTGGTGGTCCCACACACAACTTGCTTGACAAGGAATCTGCTCTAGGCAGACCTGAGAGCATGGCTTTTCACAGAGGCTGGGTGGAGGGGGTACTGACAGGGTGTGTACTGACTCTTTCTTACTTGCTGGCTTTGTGCCTGAGAGCCAGACCTGCTTCTATATATATCAGAATTTCTGAAGTCCCGTGGGAACAGCTATCCTTTGCCAGTGGAACCACGTGGTGCTCGTCCCCCTGTCAGTGCTCTGTTACCAGCTCCCAGCACTGCCAGCTGACATGCTGCTGAGACCAGTAGTGGCCAAGCCATCCCCACCTGCCTGCTAGGTCACACAGGGACCAGTGCTCATCACCTCGCCTGCTTTCTCATCAGTGTCCTTCACACTGGCCCCTCCAGTACTTCTTCTACACCAGCTCACTTCCCTGTCTGATAATTTCATTTGAAATATTTTTTTTTTCCTGTAAGCTCCTCACTGCTTTATTGAAATGACATATTTTATTTCATCTTTTCTTTATTTTAAATTTCTCTGCTATTTCTCACATTCACATTCCAATCGTCAGGCTCCCATGAATCCTCTGCAGCCAGTTTGATTGTTCTCTTCCACACCTTTCCTTCCACCCTGTCAATACACACTTGATCATCCTCCCCACTTGCTTGCTCCTGAGTCCCCAGTCTACTATATCCGTGAGTGTTCTGCACAGGGATGTGAGGAGGGGAGGGATGATGTAGAATCACCCCAAATCTTTGTACATGAGTACAAATCACAGAACCACAGAAGGGTAGGTGTTGCAAAGGACTTCTGGAGATCATCAAGTCATGATCTGGAGATCATCAAATCATCCTGCCAGAGCAGGTTCCCCTAGAGCAGGTTGCACAAGAGCACATTGTGAAAGTCTCCAGAGCAGGAGACTCCACAGCCTCTCTGGTCAACCTGATCCAGGCTCTGTCACTCTCACAGGTAAGAAGTTTTTCCTTATGCTTAGGTGGAATGTCCCATGTTCCAGTTTGTGTCCATTGCCCCTCATCCTATGAAAATGCCACTGCAAGTCTGAAGTTTGATGGACCAGATGATTAAAAAGCGACCATTGATAGGCAGGCCAAATGATATTTCAAAGCATCTCCTTCCCTCCCTCTCTGATTTGTTGTATTTACTTTCCAACAGAAGCTAATGAAGAAAACTAAAATACTTTACGTAGGGAATGAATGCAGCAGGTCAGCAGTGGCTCTTCTGCAGCCATCCCCATCTGCAATGAAAATCCATGTAAGTCCCCTGTAAATACACACCCTCAGCTTTTCTTCTAAATGCATGCTATTTACACACCAGCCCATTACAACAGCCCATCTGTCAACCCTCTTTCATTGCCACAGGTGGAGGATGAAAAATTCTTTTGAACAGAGCACTGAGGGTCTTTGGAGGAAAGCTTGTTTGCTGCTGTATAGCCGGGCCTCCCACAGAGCCAAGATCTGCAACCTTCTGGGGCTCCCAGCCATGGCTGGCCTTTAGTCAAACAGTGCCCAGGGCAAGCCAGAATTTCATGCCTTTCCAAAACGCTAATTGATTGGGGATAAACATTAACCTAGGATTTCAGTCCTGCACTCTAGTCTTAAGCATGCTGGGCAGCTGCCCAGCTAACCCACCCCTCAGGCTAACCCTACTTCAAGGGTCTTTGTATAAGACCCAGAAGGTCATGGAAGTTTAGTTCGTTTTATGGCGCAGACAACTACAAAGCACCGAAGTGTTTGTCATTTTTAAGACCCCCTCTTTAACTCAGAAAACCACTGTGGAAATATGGTGGACAGAAGCAAGGCACGTCCCAAGCTCATGAAATGGACTCCCTCGGTTCAGAGATCAGAGAGAGGAACCAGCACCTCAGCCCAGCCTGCAAACTGAGGCCAAGCAATGACTTTAGATCACATACACGCTTGGAGTGACAGATAATCCACCCGTTCCCTGAACTCTTGAGAGACACCCTGTCCTTCCAAAAATGTCATGGCAGGTTCTCAGCAGATCTGGCAAAGAGCATGTGCAGTTTGAATGCCACTGGCCAGAGGCCAACGCGGAGCATGGAAGTCCTGGGCTCACTACATCACTAGTGAGGGAATAAAGTTTCTAAGAGGCGGCTGGAAATCAAAGGAAGAATGACAGCCACTCTAAAGCTATTTGCTGAGAGATGTAAGGTTGCTAGCCTCTTTTTTTTTTTTCCTTCCAGAATGATTCCATTACACAATTAAAGCAGAAAGAACCCACACTGGCACAATTCAAGGTGAAAAAAAGCCAGCTTGTGGCAGACTGTCCTTAAAGCCAGGTTGCCCCTTGCCTTGGCCAAAGAATATATTAATTGCATTATTTTTCCATTCCTTTTTTTTGGTTTGGTTTAGTTTTTTTTCATTTTGCTCATCTCAAAGTTTGTTTATAGTTCAACATCCTTGCTCATTCTTTCTTTTCTGTGTTTGTTTTGTTGTTTTCTTGTGGTTTTTTTTTCTTTCTTTATTGGAAATCATTCCGAGACTTCTATTCCTATTTTATCCTAGTAGAATGTGAGACTAGTAACACTGAAGATAAACTTTTGAACCTAAGGTGTTTGAGTTAGTTCAAAATCAGGCAAAACCACCCAAAACCCAGATGTCCTCCTTATGTTGAACAAAGAAATAGGAAGATAAGACAAAAAGTGGTGCAGATAAACCTCTCATGCTCTGCAGCATCACCAGCTGAGGACACATCCACACCTTCCAGGGCAATACTACACCTCTGGCTGTTGCCCAAATCCACTGTAAGCACAAGCACCCTGACACTAGCTCAGGTCCTGGAGGTGAAATAACTACATTTACATAGCACTGGACCCTAACAAACTATCTCAGCATGGTTAATTATCAAAGGCAGAACATTATCCTGAAACCAGACAAGGAGCTGGCTTGGGAGTATCTATAGTATGCTGTATGGTACAATATAGACATGCCAAATCAAAGCTACTGTTCAGTACAATCCTTCCTGTGAATGCTACTCCCACAAATGTCAGTCAGAATCATATTTCTGACATGAAGTGCCCAATGACAGCAACAGTGAAGTGTTTGGGAGTGTGCTGCCTTCCAACTTTTAAGTCTTTTATGTATTTAAGATGTGTAGCTGTCAAAGATAGAAGTTTTTCCATTATTCTTTGTCCTTTCAATCTTTTATTTTGCAACTAGGCATATTCTCTCCCATCTGCCTTCTCTCCTACTGATAGTTAAGCTTTCTGACTGTGGTGCATAAATGCAAAGTAATGGGATATGTGGGCAGGGATGAAGGGTCCATTAGACAAGAGAAATTCTCTGAAAACCTGTAACCCTGGAATATTCACTTTCTTCAGCCTAATCACCCCATCAGAGTCCTAACTGGCCTGTCAGTGGCCCATTTCAAACTCCAGGTGTTGAGATGTGAGTAGCTGGAGAGAGAAGTCTTCTAAAATCTGTCCCAGCAATATCTTATGAGGGACATACCAGCAGATCTGTGTGCTTTTCCCAACAGATTTTCCTGTGTAAATTTCTTAGATGAATAGAATTATACCTGATAGAAATTGACTATTTCATACAGTCTCAACTATGGATCAGTTCTAACTACACACACTTTCTTTTTCCCTGGTGCTGCTCAGAGTCAGCTGGTGAGCCATGGTACAGAATGCTGTAATTCTTTTATTCTGCAGTGTCTGCCTGTCTTATTTGTAGCTGATGGCTAAATTTCTATCTGATACAATTGCTGAAATAGCCTTGAAATGAGAACTGCCTGTAACTGATGTAGTGATGTCTACTAGCATTTGCAGAATCTAAATGACAAGCTCCAAACACCAGCCTCATCTAGAGTAGCATGTCCAGTTCTGTTTATCCCTGTTCCAAAAAGACATACTAAAATTGGTGCAGGCCAGGAAAATTGCTCCTGCTTTGGCATGGAGAATAGATTTCGTTTTAGGAGAGGCTGAGAACAAGACTAAGTGAGAGCACAGAGACCAACTTAGGCTCTCCTTAGAGTATAATAGCCAGATCACAGCACTCACTTCCATACCAGCTGGGTCACATCTGGCCCGTTCAGAGCACAGCAAGGTGCTCTCTCATGCTCACTTGTGCCTGGATCCACACACAGATGCATGTGGCTTGTTTAGCCTAAGAAAGCAGAAGTTTACATCAGTGTTTTAATTCAGATCAATTTGGAACCAGATCTCCTGATCCAATTGCTTCACCTTGCACAAAGGTTTTAGAGGGCACCAGATGGACTCCTTTCAGATGAAATTAATCTGGAATATGTGATAAAAACTCATCTGGTGAGCCTCACACACTGATGGGAGTTCTATCCAAGGGATCAGACTCAACCAAGAAGCATAGGTAAAATTCCCAGAGTGTTTGTAATGTGGGTGTGGACTTCCCAGCACTGATTTTCATTCTACAGATGTGGTTGTATTTAACCATGCCTCTTGCTACTGTAGACACAGCTAAATAAAGTGTCTCCTTGCTGAGAAGCAAAGCAGGAGAGCACAAGCTGCGCATCACTGCCCAGCTAGATTGTTCCAAAGGCTCCTTGTTTAAAATTAGCTCAAGCATTTTCACACTGCTCCAAGTTAACAACAGCAACTGTAGTGAAGAAATGACAAAGAACCGTTAGAGTTATGAAATTCTGGATCATCTTTTCAGCAAGACAAAAAAAAAAAAAGAAAAGGATAAAGGGTTTTAAAAGTTTTAAATTTATGGAAGGGATTACATGATCCGGCTGCTTGCTTTAAACAGGAGATGGAAAGGACTTGGTCATCCCAAGAGTTTTTTTCCCACTTCTGCCAGGTTAGGAGGTGTCACTTGCTACGTTTATTTCACTGTGTGCTAGCAAAGAACTGAAAGAAAAAATATTACAAATAGCAATGAAACAAAAAAGGGATCATTTGAAAGGTAGTTTTGACTCTTTTTCACCCCTGTAGTCATCACCATGGAGCCACGACAAGGTCTCTAGCACCACACATGGAAAACCTGGGTGAAAAAACCCCAAAGAACTGTCACATCTAAGGGATAAGAACCTGGGGAAACCTAAGAAATGCTTCCTTTTTCTTAGACATCATTTGAGTTCAAGGAAACCCAGAAAAAAATATAGGATGGTATGTAGAATGTCTTTGGAGTATAAATAAGCACCACCCCATGTAGTTGGACTTTCTTTTATTGACCATGGAATTATTTCCTTTTCCCAGACAGAAGAGTTTCTTATGAGCCTTTAATTCCTTGTCTTTGTTTACAAATCAAATTAGAGCAGTTTGGAGGTGGCTGTAAATTTTATGGACTGGTTCCCAGGGGGTCATGTCCTTTGTGGCTTGTCAGAAAATTACTCAGCTCTGACAATACTGTAATGACTGGAGTACACACAGTCTAGCTGGTACCCTTGACTGGCAAGAAAATCAGTGCTGGTGCCCAGATCCTTCAGCCTTAACTGATCTTTACCTCTCCCAGGTACATGCCCTAGGCTGTTGTCAAAGGGAAGGAGACCTGATGCTGTGAGAAGTGTCTGTCATGGACCCACACAGCAGGAGCATACCTCTTGCATCTCCTAAGGCTAAAGTGGCAGAAATTCTGGCCTTTTCACTGTTCACCTTAAACCTTTTGTTAGATTATACTTGTTGCCCAGGGAATATTGAAGGAAAAAAAACAAGTGCAGAGACAGCTCTGAAAAGTCAGTTCCTCAGCAGCAATGGAAAAGTCTCTGAGGTATGCAGAAGATGTGGTTTTGTGATTAGTGAGCAGGACAGAGAGGTCAGGAACTCTGGGCTTCTCATCTCCCTCGCTGGCTTCCTCTCTGTTCTTGATGCCACCCAAACTTCTGTGCATCAGGACCCATATGTCTGGAACTGAGGTCATGGAATCTACCTACTCATTGTGATCTGATCATATTTATAAAGTCACTTTGCATCCTCAGATGGCAGGACTTTACCAGTCCTAAGAACCATTAGTGTGGGCAGAGAGATTTACAAAGTAAATAGTTAAAGTTCCTCTGTAAGAGTTATTTAAGGCAAGTGTGGGTGTAAGCCTGTAAGCCCTCATGTTCAAGAAACACACTTTCTTTGTTTCATTATTCATTTCCCACTTGGCATTCAAAATATTTGGAGACTAATCATTTTAACACTTGGGTATGTTTGGGTTGGTTTTTTTCCTGAGACTGAGGATGAAGTAGTTCATAAAAGCTGAAAAAAAAGTTTTAAATAAGCAAAATAAAACCCCATGAACTTTGGAAATTTGAGCACAAATTAATATATGCTTTAAAGGGGGATTTTTTTTTTTTACTTAGTGGCTGTGCTTATGATGAATTTAAAATAGCATGACAACTCATTTTTTTCAAGAAATGAGGAACTCCTGGAATATCAGTATGATTATTGCTTAATTATTTAGATTTTCTTTAAATAGCATTGGTTTGAATGACCTTCTTAAAGTGAATGGCACTAAAGCATATATCAATAACAGTCTTAGGGAATTACATCAAGTACCATGTGTTGCCTCTGCCTGCTGTGTCTGCCCATCTCTTTTAGTGCCACAGCTGTTTAGTGCTTCTTCAAATTCAGAATGTCTATAGAATTCCAGCAAGAAGTAGTAAATCAAGCACCATAATCAGAGTTGTCTTAAAAGTCTAGCAGCAGTCACCAAATCCCCTGAATGCTCTGCTACCCAGCATTTATCCTACATGCATCAAGCTCAAAGGCTGACTTTAGGACAAATGATGGATGCTCAGATCATGTCCAGACTGGAGCAGACATGGAGATGTGAGATTGAAGTCAAGACTCAGCTGGTTCCAGGGTTAGTATTTTGGGTCTGGCCTTTAAAACATTCTGGATGCATTTTAATTTCCTATATAATCTGTACAAGCAACAGTATGAGGAGAATTTAAGCCAACACACAGATATCTAAATGTAACTGTCATTTCATATGCACTTTAAGACAGTATCAGTCAGAACTTATGCCAACAAAAATGATCTTGCACCTAGCACTGTAGGCTGCCAGTTCCTGCCTTTATCTCACCAATTATTTAAAAGATGTGTAGATGTGGTGCTCTGGGACATGGTTTAGTGGTGGACTTGGCAGTGCTGGGCTAACAGTTGGACCTGATGATCTGAAAGATTTTTTTTTCCCAACCAAAATGATCCTATGATTTCTCTGATGAAGTTCCCAAGAGTTCAGAGGGATGGCTTTGCCAACATTACAGACAGAGCAGTGGGAGGACAGTGACAAACAGCAGATGCAGAAGGATGTTGGGACCTTTTAGTGAAATCACTGGCTCATGTCACTATAAAATTGCAGCCTATGTCTGCAGCAGAAAAAAAAAACCAAACCCAACACTGTTGTCATGAAGGTGCAGTTTGTGTGATTTGTATGATGATAAGACTCTTTTTATCCAGTCCTGTATGGGTTGTGACCATGGGGAAAATCAGCAAGGAGCTTACACCAATCAGATGGCTTGACACCAACTTATAGTTTTCATTGTGATTTTCACAAGGACTTTTTTTTTCTTGAAAAGAACTGGATGAAAAATACACTTTCTTTTACATTTTTTAAATCAGAGGATGTTTCAGTCACATTGACCTGGTAGACATCTCATATGCAAGACAAAGTCAATTTTGCATTTCAGATTTCTTATGGAAACCCAGCTATTCTTTAGGGCACCTGATTTTGATCTGTAAAATGTGCTACTTCTGGTTTGAATTCAACTCAAAGCTAAACCACAGGGAGAGCTGAGGTCCAGAACTTGAACTAAAATCCCACTTAAAGGGCACAAGTGCCACTGCTGAGGAATTTCATATGCAAGTCACGTTTGGATACATCTCAGGAAAATGCCAGATCAAATGCCTGTCAGTCACTGTACAAGGCAGGTTCAGAACAATGTTGTGGTCACTTTGAGTTAAGGACAAGTTTGGGAATGGCACACAGACCAGTCAAGGGCCACACACTGAGAGCAAACCCCACACACTCAGTTCCTAAAATGTACACAGGCAAACAGACCCCTTCTATCTCCACAGCTCTGCAAAGTCACTCTTCTGTTCTGCTACCCAGATGCCAGACCCATCTGAACAGACTAATCTGTTGTCATCTCTGTTCAGAACAAGGCTGGGATAGATGGCCAGAAAGGGTGAGTTTCTCAGCTGAGCCAAACACAAACAGCATGTGGCTGAACACTCACAAGACCTGAAGCTCTGCAGCTCACTCACTGGGGGAGAAAATCTTTCAGAGCTCTGTCTTGGAGTCTTTGTCTCATGAATGTGTCTGCAATGGGCACTGAGTATTGCCCAGAGCCAGTCAACCCAGATGAGACAGAACCAAGGAAGTATTCATGGAGAATCAATGATTTCTCAGAACATGTGCAGTGCCTGCTTGCCTGGAGGCTGTGAAAGAGATGTGCTGCCACCTCAGGAACAGTCACCTCTTAGGATGTCCCTTGAGCAGCCTTCTGCCCCTGCCAGTGTCTCTTCCTCCAATTTACAGAGACATTTGATATTGTTGTTGTCCATGCCAAGTCAGTCTCCTCATTTTGTTAGCAACATTTGTGAAATTGCCTCAAAGGATTTCAGTCTATTCAGCCAGGATTTATGAATGGGTTTTAAAGCAGAAAACCTGCTGTTGAATATCCACGCTCAGTCACACTGATAACCAGTCGTTTAGATGGTTAAAATATAACTTTTGTGAGATGAGTTTCCTCCCACTTGGGCCATTACTACAAAAAGAGTTTGCAGACAGGGCTGTCTCACAACAGCCCTTCTTCCTGCCTGTCCATCCCATGGCTTCATAAATCACTGCTCGTGACATCATAATCTGTTGCTGTGGGAATCCTGCTGGTATCACAAACAGGGGATTACGACCTCAAAGTAGGAGCAAACAGAAAGAAGAGATCAGTTCCGTGAGAAACAAAACATCCTTAGGGAAGATTCATAGATCATCCTCCCAGACCTTTCAAGATCAGTCTTACCCACGTCCTGGAAACCTGAGATCAGATTCCTGATTGCAGTGTCTTAGTAACCTCATCTGCAGTGTCAAGAACCTCCTGAAGACTCCTGTCACATCCCTCCACAAAAAAAGCTGGATAGGCATGCAAAGGCAGATTGGCTTTTGCAGTAAGTTCTCAGGCAAAACACGAGAAAAAGATCTTTTTGTGATGACAGTGGAAAACATTCCTCCCAGATAGGGTAAACCAGTCAGATATGCATATAAACTGAGCTTATAGAAAGAAAGCTCAGATCAGCTTCTGTCATCTGCTCATTTATGACTTTACTTTTCATATTTTCATCTTAACATGCCACAAGGCTTTGGCCACATCACTGTGGACACCTATGAGAGGATCCCCTATAGGAACAGCTGCAGGATGTACTCTAAGCAAGGCACTTATATCTGAGCAGCTCAGGGACCTAGTGGGTCACAGGCACGTGTCTGTGGTGTATCCTTGCTTCAGAAAGAGGGAGGAGAGTGTCTCAAGATGTTCAATGCACCTGTGCTATGGATCACTGGGAGCCCTGGGAGTTACTGCAGCTTTGGAGCTCATGCCAGGGCTCACTGGAGTAGTGCAGCTGGAAGTTGGTGCTCTCCATAATTTCCACACAGGTTTCTTCCACTGTTTATTCTCCACTACTAATCTACTTGAATAGAATGTGAAGGAAATACAAGATCAGTAAAGGCATATGCAAATATAACTTTTTGCTTGTAGGTCATTGCCATAGAAACTATTGCTGCAGGATCTAGAGAGACATGGCCAGATCACCAGAGCACAGAAACGAGGGTCTCAACCTCTTGGGTGCAGGAACATTAATACTTATGAAGGTTTCCATCATTTTTTTTAGACAAATTATTTGTGTTCTTTTTTTTTCACAGTGTTCCTACCTTCTAAATGGGAATGAAAAACCCAGTTTGTCTCACTGGAGTCCTAGGAGGAAGCCTCATTTTGTGTGAACAGGCAACTGGAGAAGACAACACACGTGTTGTGGGGAGACTTTACAATAAGATTCAATCCTGGTCCAGACTCAGGCCTAAGGAGTCTTTGAATACCCCCTGACTAGGGACCTTTCCCTGTTAGTGTCTCAGGGCAGTAACTAAGGGTCATCCATCAGACCCTTACTCTTCATGTAGAGCTTGGATCTGACTTGAGTCAGTCTGCAGCACTCTGCACTGTATCTACAGCATGTACAACGCTGCTGCACCACCTGCCAGCACGTAGGGGAAAGAGGGAGCTGCTCTGGAACTGCTCTTGCAGCAACACTCAGATGTCCATGATGTTACCCCAGGCCCCCTCTAGGTTCTGCTTGTCTGTTTAGTAAAATTACAAATGTGCTTCCTTCCAAAGAAACCCTTGTAGCTGAGGGTGTAGTTAGTCAGTGAGCAATCTTAGACAGCACTGTAGCCTAAAGCACTCTTTCCCCCACGCTTCCTGCCTTATGTTCCTGATGCATCTCTCGTGCTGGCAGTAGCAATTGCATAGCCTCATAACACAGTAAAATAATACCTTTTTTTTTTGGCTGTGTGTTTTTCAGACAAATCAGCTTGTTCATATTGATGATACGACAGCTAGAGCTGCCCCCGGGGAAGGGAATGTGTGGTCAGAGGCATGGGGGAAGAGCTGCACCACTGCTTTTGGCAGAAGCCCACATTCAGACAGAGCTAAACTGCTGAGGAAAGAGTTCTCTTACCTACCTGCTTTATCATCATCCTCTTGTCTTCTTTTACCTGCCTATTTTATCTCATCATCTTCTTGCCTTCTTTTACCATCAGTCTCGTTCCTCTGGGGAGGTACCAAAGGGCCCCATGTAAATGTTGTTTCATTAAACTTTGTTTCATTAGACTTGCTTCCCAAATTTTCCTGGGCACAGGTGAACATACAGGTACCGTGGAAGTCTGTATTCCATCTTGAGAGAGTACTGGAGTGGAAAGTACTTAGGAAGGCTGAAATAGTTGTTGAAAGCTATTTGCTGTCTGGTTTCTAGGAGACAGCATGACTCATTGCATCTTTGCTTGTAGCCTGCACCCCTCAACCATTTATCAGCTAACACACTTGATCAAGACTGATAAAAAAATCTTTTAGAAAAATTATAGAGAGCTGCACTACAGAATGGGAACATTAAAGAGTGGAAATAAAATGATTGCTGAAGATAAGGTCTGGTCCACTAGCGTCCAAGAATGTAGGCTCACCTTCATCCCAAGGGATTTATTGGTGGAACTCCCACCAGTGCAAGTAATAAATGCATGCATAAATTGCTTTGTATCTTGACAATTTTCCCCTAACCATGCTTTGACTGAACTTCACAGTCAGCAGTCTTTCTGTATGTGGGTGGGTGCGTGTCTTTAAATTATTTTTTGCCATTATTTCATTCAGCACTGCCTAAATATATCAAAACCAGGAAAGAGTCTTAATTTTAGTTAAAAGTATCATTTACATATACACACCATTATCAAAACAATAAATAACAGCAGTAGCAGTAATAACAGTAATGGTCCAGAGCATGATTTCAGAACCACAAAAGAGCAGACGTGGATTTGGTGCAGTAATCATAAATAAGTAATAGCTGGCAATTAACACATTGCATTTCAAGCTCTGAAAGGAAAATGACACTAGTGTGATAAGGCTGTTTTCTGCAGCTCATTTAGAATAAAGGTGTAAATGGCATATATGACATTTCATAGCTGTATATACCGAGGCATTAGAATGCAGGAAAGGCAGACACATCATACAGAGGTTACAAAGGAAAGTTCAGCTACAGCTGTAGAATGCACGGATTTGGTCTTATAAAAACAGTGCTCTGAATGCCTTTTCTGACAAGTAAGAATATGTTGTCAAACATTTGATTCATCAAATGTTATCTTCACAATACAAGAAAAGTATTCTAAACCCTGACAAAGCCCAGGAAGCAGAAAATAAGATAAACCAGAACAACTTCTCTGCCTATCCAGGAAAAAGAATCAATAAAAATGACCACTGAAAACAAGAACATTTCTTTTTTAGGCAAATAGAGGCCTTCCATTTTGAGGCTGATGGGGTAAAAAGCTCGTGTTGAATTTTAAAAGGCACAGCTGAAGAATATGAGTGACATTTTCTACAGTGTCTAACAGCTTTAAAACTGTAAACTTTGGTTTTAAGTGGTTTAGATGCCTATGAGTGACACATTCAAGGAGATGCTGAAAGTCAGGGATGTGCATCAGGGATGTGCACCAGAGTGAAGTTTCAGATCAAACAACTCTCCTCAATCCAAGTGGACTCCAGGTAAGGTTGTTTTTTTTATGAATAATAATAATAATAATAAATAATAATAAAAGAGAAATAACACTCTGTCTGAGGTTCCTGTATTCATCCCAGCTCCACCTTGAGTGTACAAGCAGCTGCTCTCAGTATAGATCAGCGCTCAACACCGTGGTGTTGCTAAGCAAACTGGAACCAGACACAGCTTTCTCCTGACCACACGCTCCAAAAGGGAGCAGCCACCCATGCAGGGCAGCCTGGCAGAGAGCTGGGGGCCATGGGAGCCTGGTCTGACCCATGATCTCCATGCTTGGACCTGCTGCCTGTGACTCACACACTGAAGCTTAGCCTTCTTTCCCAAATTTGTTTTTTTTTTTTTTGCTAGAAAGGCTGGCGAATGAATTGCTTTCTCCACCTTAAAACATCATGGTTTTGGTTCAGTAGCATCTCTACAGGCACGCATACAAAGGTTTCACAAAAGTATTTTTAAAATATGTGTTAAAAAATATGCAACTTTACCAGCAAAATGACTACACCAATTAACGAGGCAGCCTGCCTCCTAAGTGCCTCTGCCACTTTACTGGTAAGTCTTGGATTTACCTTGGATATTTCCAATTTAAATGATTTCAAATTAATACATGACTCATTTTGCTGGCCGTGGCTTAATTTCCTCTGCATCTCTATCAAGGTTCCTTATTGAATGAAATACACAGAGGCAAGGAGAGAGGGGAAAAAAAAAGGCTGGTGCCCAGGTGATCTGTTCTCCCTTAACATGTGGGAGAAACAGGTTCTTTTCCAACCCTCTTGTTCCCCAGGCTGTCATGGGCACCAAGTGCTGCAGAGATAGCAGCAGCAGCTTCTCCAGCTGATTAACCAGAGACAGTGACAGACTTTAACAGGAGTGCTACCCAGCACTCCAGAGCCAGAAGAATAGTTGCCTCAAAATAGAAGCAGATGGGTCTGCGTGAAACGATGGGACTTTGGAATTCAAAGAAGTGTGTTAGTGGGGAGGGAAAGAGGGAATTGTGCATCTCATTTTAAAAGGAATATGTACACTCTGTCTCTTACTATCTTTTCCAGCAGGAAGATAAGGAGGTCAGGCTGTACTAAAATATAATGAGCTGTGTAAACTGTGATTTTAAAATATGTTGGAGACTTTAATAGCAACAGTAGAAGATATTTACAAAAGTACCATCTTAGAGATGATTTATGCAGGGATAATTATCCTGGTTAATAAAACTAAATAGGAACAAACATGTTTTTTTCTCTCATATTTTGAGCAAATCAAATGGAGTCCCTGGAAAAGAGAAATGTCCTATTTTACAAATCAAGTCTGAGTATACAGCTGTATTTTAAATTTGCCATTGACATTTCCTGACTATGAAACTTATTTGCTGGTGTAAGTATCAAACTGTCAAGTCAGTAGGTCTGAGTCTCCAGCAGCTTTTACACCAAGGTAACTCCTTAAACCTCAGTGAATTGATCTAGAACTGTGCTCTGGCAACTGAAAGCAGAATTATCATCAGAGTGGATTCCCATTCACTGTAGAAAAACCTAAGGATTGGACCTTTATTTGTCCATCTTATCCTCATATAGCAAATCTGCATCCTCAGGGTAGGTTGAAGGACTTGTTACTGCTCTGTCATGGAAGGCACTCCTTGCCCCACTATATCACAGGTAGTAGTGCTGCAGTGTCCTCCAAAAGACTGAAAATTACACTTACCATAGGATTCAGATCATCTTTGGCTTCAGACCTGACAAAGTTCACACTGTACTAGAAAATAACATGGGACAGGTCACATTGTCTGACTCTGTGCAAACTTTTTTTTCACATCCACGTGATTAAACTCTCACAACCCCCAAAGCAGACTGCCTGCATTTAATATGCTTACTGAGGGTGTGTTTGGCCCATGCAGAGCCCTGACCCGTGTGTGGGCACTGTCTGGGATTGCTCTGGGATGCTGCTGATGGTGCAGGCAATGTGACCATATGTTTGGTCATGCACTGGTGTGCAGGGCAGTGTGATAGCCTGGCTCAGTTTAGCAGTATAAAAATAGTGCCTAAGCCTGTCTACTGCCTCTTCAATGCCCTTCTTAGATAAATTGACACCTAGAGATGTCCATTTCTCCTCAATGAGTTTAGAAAGTCTTTATGGTGACTAACTCAGACCTAGACTGTGAGTTTCTCATGCCTAAAGTACTTGCCAACCAGAGACTTCCACTGAAGGAAGAAAGGAAAAGGAGGGTAGATTTCCTACTGCACGTGCCTGGATTTAGTGTCTGGTAGAGCTGAGTTTTGTGTAAAGAAATAAAGAGTGAAAATAAGGCAGTCTCTGCCACATGTAGATCGATGCAAAAGCAAGCACTCACCGAGTCAGGCATGATGCTGACACCAGGCTTTTCTCCTGTCTGCTTTGTAAGCAATATAAACAGTAATAGACATTGTATCATTTTAAATTGCCTCGTTGAATGTAATGCTGATTTTAGACTTGGTTTGAGCCTCCTAGCTACTACGGAGCAGAGAATATTTACTCTCATCTTAGAAGATTTTACCTGGCGAGACAGAGCGAACAGCAGTCAATACCATTAGGGTGAGCAAGATCCTTCTGCACTCCCAGCAATTCTTCAGGGCATCGTCCCTGCAGAGCTCTGGGGGAATCTCTGAATCAAGTGGAAAAACAGAGTAACGGGCATGTCAGTGCAGACTGATTCATCTTCAGTCAAGCTAGAGTTTGGGGGACACACAGACATTTATTGTAATGTGAGTAAACCCCTGTTTGCTGCCCTTCTTACTTGATGCTTGGCGTGGCCTCAGTACTCAGACCTGGCAGACACCCAGAGAGAGATGCTGATATTCAAAGCTGCAGTTGCTGATTCTTTGAGTGTCCCTTGATGCATCTGATTAAAGCAAATGATCGATACTAAACTTTGAGAAAAACTAGTGTGGGGATGTTAAGGATGACAGCCCATGAATAAATAACTCTGATAATGGCATTTGTCTTGCTATATAGCTCATTCATAATTTAGCAAGAATAATGCCCATTAAAGAACACCTAGAATGATCACTGCCAAAATAAAGAGTTAATTGGTTTCTATCTTTTGGGAACTGTCTCATAATAAGTTCAGTATGGAAAACTGATTATGAGCTCTATATAGTAAATATAAAAGTATCTACTCTCCAGGTTATCATCTCGTTTAGTCTTTCTTCAGCACTTTTTCGATGTCTACTTTTGATATGTGTTCCATAACTTGGAAAAGAAAAAACTTTGAGAGGGATCCCATCTCATTTTCATAAAAATAAGGAAGAATTCATCCCAATCTTCACCGAAGTAATCAGAAAATTATATGGGTCCCAGAGTAAATTTCATGGCACTCTTATAGTAAATACTGCTCCTCATTAAGCAAATCAGTGTTGCCGTATGCTAAATTTAGAGGAAGAAATAACCCAGTTATGTCAGAGGAGTTATGTACTTTAATAAAATGTAGCTTGAATATTCATACTGTACAGTCATGTAACGCCTATAAAATGTTTCCTGCCCCACCACCACAAAAACGGTTTGCAGATGTCTTTTAATCGAGAAATACTGTCTGTCTAAGGCAAGAGGAGAATGCCAATACCAGAGCCTTGCTCTAACAAAATACAAGTGGTTTGTATTTTCACGTAAGGCTTGTGCATATGCACAGGCACATCTGTTCACTACTCAGTCCCACAGCCTCAAATGGATAACACTGGCTTCGGGAATGAATGCCAGCCTCACTTGAATAACAAACACTTGTACTCCTAACAGTCTTTCACAGCACTAAAACAGGATACACTTCTTTGGACATCATGTCAAAATACAAAGTACTAGCCGATCCTGCCCTCGCTGGCTGATCACCTGTTTCTGTTTAAAAGGTATAGCATGATGGTGATGGAGCCAGGGTGTTTCAGAAGCATCCTGGAGCAATACTTCATGTGGAAAATTATGGTGTCCCGTAGTGCTTCACATCTACCTCAACTATATTAAACACTACATAAACCAGTCTGAATTCCAGACGTTCTCTCTAGATATTGTAAGTACGCTATGCCAGTATTTATGAGATCAAAAACATGCCAAGGCTTTAAATCCATGAATCTAAACAGAAACTTTGGGTTTCACACAAGACTAAGCTCTCTAAGAACACTGCTCCCCTCCCTTAAACATGTCACAGCCTCAGCCTTGAAAGGGGGAATGGCTTCAAGGTGCGCCAAGGGAAATTTAGGTTAGATATCAGGAAAAATTTCTTTACAGAGAGGGTGTTTTGGCATTGGAATGAGCTGCCCAGGGAGGTGGTGGAGTCCTCATTCCTGGGAGCATTTAAAAACCGTGTGGATGTGGTGCTGGGGGACATGGTTTAGGGACCCTGGCAGTGCAGGGTTATTGGTTGGACTTGGTGATCTTAAAGGTCTCTTCCAACCAAACGATTCTATAATTCTATGATTCCTGAGTCAAAATATAGAAAAGCAGGAGGGTACATAACAGTGGCCTTCAGAACTTTGCTTTTAGAGACAAAGTATTTCAGGTATTGAAATCCAATTAATTCCTACACCAATTAATTCCTATGGAACCTTTCATCTGATGCCTTCGTCCCCAGGATCTGGCAGGGCCTTTTCGGCCTCTCTTGTGTGTGAGTCAACATTAGAAATCAGCCATTGCTAACTGGCAATTTTTGATCAGAAACAAAAAAAGTTTCTTTCACAGGCCTGAAGGAAGAGACAGCCATTGCTAACTGGCAGTTTTTTGGTCAGAAATGGTTTCACAGGCCTGAAGGAAGAGACAGCCATTGCTAACTGGCACTTTTTTGTCAGAAATGGTTTCTTTCAGAGGTCTGAAGGAAGAGACCAGGGAGATGTGTGAGAGGGGCGGGAAGGGGGGACAGCCCAGCTGCCCTCAGGCTCACTGGCAGCAAGGCTTACCAAGATCTCCTACAATGCTCAGGGTCTGCTCTGCTATCCTTCTGCATCATCATCCCTTACATTGCTGAGATTTCCTCCTCTCCTTCCAAGCCATTTCTGTCACTTTTTTCACCTGCTTCGATTTGCAGGAGCTCTGAGAGCAGAAGGCCAAAGTATCAAGACAAAAGAGGAGACAGGAGAGAGGGTGCAAGTTGTTTGTTCTGAAAGGAAAATCCTTTGTTCCATCCCCCAAGATAATCACCAACTAGCAGAAGGTAAGGGGAACCATCACAGGGCAACTTCACACACACCCTCAGACAGGGAACTATTTTGGCGGGAAACCATGCAGAGCTCACACCGGTTCACCTCAGGCTGAGGGGTTGTGTCACCTCAGGCTGAGGGCTTGTGTCATGTGAGTGGTTTTTTTCTTTTCCCCAGGGGAAGATGGGGTTTTCCTGGAATAATACATGTGCATTTCCATGTGCTGAATTGCACTTTCCTCCTCCTGTTCCTGTCCAGAGTGAATTGTGGGGGCCTGAAGCACACTAATGCTGAGAGCATTGCGTGCACCATCCGAGCCGTGCTGGGGAGATGTTAGTCTCCAAGGACAGCAGCCCAATATACTTAATGAACACTGTTACCTTCCATTATTTCCTCTAAGAGAAAGTGGAGAGAGATGATTCACTAAGAAAATCTGCATAATTAGGGTCCATCATTTCCTACAGGCAGGAACATCACAGGCAAAGCAGAACACTTTCCCCCACCCTTTTAGCAATTCTTCTCCAGTAGCTGTTAGCTCCTCTGCCTCGGTAAAGGGCGAAGGCAGAGCTAATGCCAAAGAAACCTTCCCTGGGAGAACTTATTCCCCCTTGCTGCAACTACCACTGCTCCCCCCAACTTCCTAACTGCACATATTTCCTTCTTAGGACACATCCAGCTCAATTGCATTTTCTTCTCTGATGTGTGGCTTTTGTGTCAATTTATAAATCATATACTAACCACAAACTGAATTTGGGTCTGGCAGCTCAGGAACTGTATGGATGGAGGTTTGCTGAGGTCTGGGCTTTGCCAGGACCTGCTCGATGCCATGGGAATAGCACAGACCACTGTTGGATTAGTCCTTCAGAGCTAATGGTCTCAAATTCTTGCTTGGGCCAACTTCTTATTTTGCCCTGTCTCTTTGCTAACAGACTGGCTGACTACTGTGTGCAGTTCACACATTTCTCAACACTAAAACAGTTCCTAGATAGTCTAGTAGTATGAGGTAGAATTCACTGCTTCCAAAAGTGGGAGGTCCCATTCCACACCACCCTTCCCACCATTGAAACACTGCTTGTATTTAAGGCTACCTATGGCATATACTTGGGAGGTCCTTTTCCCTGTGCTGGTTTAGTTCACTGCTCAGGCAGCAAACTAGTTCAAGGAGGGTGGAGAAAAGGGTTAGATTTTGGTGAGCTGACTGAGTTAGAGCAGCCCAGGGACACATCTAGAAAATGACAGCGTGTAAAGGAGAAAGTAGAGCCTCAGGGCTGGGAACTGGGGAGGGGAAGAGTGTGGAGAGGAGATCAGCATTTCAACAGCAGCAAAGTCTTTTACAGCTTTGATTGCTCCTGGGACAAGGCTCTCATTTGTATCAGCATGAAAATAGGTCATACCAGTGTAAGACAAATAAGGGCATCATCACAGTGGGTTTGCTTTTAAAACCATTTCCACATAAAAATCACCTATAAGCAAAGGTTGGTGGGAGGAGACTTAAAATGTACAAATCAGAACTCAGTTTCCCTTCTCCTTGAAGCTCTGAGCAGCTTAGAGCAGCATCAGGGCTGGGATGCCTTGCATGAGGATATCTGCTGGCATGCTCTACCCTCAGAACTTTCCCCAAGGGTTTTGTCAGTTGGATGCTTGTATTTCTGTCTTATTCTGCTATTGTTTTTCTTAGTCTGCACACTGACAGGAGAGACTTGGAACTTGGATTGCTTGATTTGTTTATTATAGGGTTTTTTTTTTTATAAGCTTGTAAAATAAATCATATGACAAGCAAACAACATAAAAATCTTCAAAAGAAAATCCTCAGAATATTACACTTTATGTAGAGCCAATCAAATTAGGATATCAAACAGATCTTCCAAAAAGTATTCTTGTGACAACAGATGATCATCATCTCAACTTTCTGGTGTCACACATGGACTATTTACTTCTTTTTTTTTTCTTTCCTTCCACAAGTGGGAAGTTTTGATAAAATAAATCATGCGAGAAAGCCTTTCCTTGTAAGGCTGTAAGGCTTAATCAGTCTGGGTCAGTTTTGTTTACAGACATAAGCACCTCATTTTTTTGCACTAAGCCTTCAAAAGTTAGAAATCAGCCCCTTTGCATTCCACCTCTTAAAATGAGGGTAATTACCCTCAGCTCTACAGTAGCTAGATACCTTAAAGCATGTGCTGCAGCTAAAGACAGATTGTAATATTTTCTGCTTTTTTTTTTCTTTTTTTTCCCCCTTCCAGTACTACTAATACTGTTACTGCTTTGTAGATCAATAATAACTTTAATAATAACAACAGTGTACTTTGTAAATCAGGGTCCTCTTCTGGGCAGTAATAAGCAGTGAGATTATGGTAGCTCTTTTTTTTTTGTGTGTGTGACGTGATTAGTTTATTACAAAGTATTCAGCAACCCACATCTGCAGGGAGGGGTGGATTTGTGAACAGGGATAACAAATGGCAGTCTGCCACTCACAGAGACCACAGACCTCACTGCTTGGCCCAAAAAAGCAACTTCATGAGATTTCTTATCTCTTCTAAAGTTTCACACTAAATCGAAGACTCGACAAGAACTTCCTGTCCCCCTTGTAAATGCCCCTCACCTAAAAGCTGCTGGAAACTTTGTGGTCTTCAAAGGTGAGATCTGAATATCAGCTCTGCCCTCGTGTCACTTTGCAATACAAAGGAACCTCGGGGCTTTAATTGTCAGACAAAAGAGACTGTCTTAACCTACACAGTCCCTTTAATTAGGGTCTGTGTGTATATACATCAGTGACCTTTAATGGCAGGCCATTAGTACCTTTAAACATTACACCCTGATTGGTTTAGAGTCTGTGTGCAGAGAGTTTTTTTAGTACTAAAGGTCTCTTTAATCTAAGGGAAAGGATAATAAGATCCATTGCCTGGAAACAAAAGTCTGCAGAATTTTTTACCTGCTTGTTTCACACCGAAGCCACCTTTTCACTGAAGCATCTTCCTCCAGGCTGGTCTCTCTTGGAAGCTAAAGCCCCTCAGTGTTGACAAAATTAAACCAGTAAAGAGTAGCAAATAGCAGGAAAGGAGTGCAAACTGCAGGGAGATAAATGTCTGGGCACAGAACTGTTTATGACTCAGTTAACAGACATCAGCTGAATCATCTTAACTAACACCCCCCTAGGGCTCTCTTATGCTATATGGGCTGGATTCTTTCTCCTGCCCCTGGCTGCTTCATCCCATGCCTGTCCTCCCTTACCCTATGATACCACCACAAGTGCTTTCAAAGGAAATAATTCTGAGGGCAAAACAACAACGACAACAACAACAACCACATCTTTGCCTTCTTCTCCTTTAGACCAAACAGGAATCATTCACTGATGTGCTTCATGGCAAGACCCCACCAGCTGCTGCACACACAGAAGCAGGGACAGGACTCTTGTGGTATAGCATGTGGTATAGCTGCAGGATAAAGTCTCTCAGCATTGCTGCCAAGCTTTAAACTTTGTCTTTAGTGTGTTGTTTTGCAAGGTGAACCAGTCTCGTTTAACCATTGAAATTATCAGCACAGTTATATGAAAAAATAAACAACCCTGAAGTACTGAAACCAGTAAAAGGCTTAAAGTTCAGCCTCAGTTCTCTGGCAAGGACTCCTTCTGCTAGAAGATTTCCATCACCTGCAGCTTCCCAGTGAGAAACCCCTGCCTCTGCTTATTGACAAACTCTAGTAAGCATCAGCCTCCATGTGCCTGGTATCCATGACTGGTACAAGTGATGCTTTTCAGGCCTTTAGCTAGGAAGTTCATTTATGGTCCATTTAAAGGAAGCAAATGTATGGATGGATCAGGAATAATTTAATACTTTTAAATGGAGTATTTTATATTGCATTTATATATGGTGTCCCCTCCCTCTATATGATTCCCCTTATAAATTCCCCACCACTTTGCACCCTTTCAGGACAGGCTTAGCTGGTCTCTTCTGGTCTCTAACACTCTGACAGTCTAGCACAGAAACACATTATCCATCTCCACAGAAATTCCAGTGATGGAGACTCTGGGATCCCACCTATCCCTTTGTCTCTCTGATCACTGTGAGTGTCCTGTTGATCCCCTCAGGGTACCTCATAAAAATTTTCAAACTCCATGGTTAGAAGAAAAGCAAAGGCCTATCATTCCTCAGAACATGGAGTTTGCCAAGCCTATTGCACTCCATGTAGATGCCAGAAGCCCTTGGGCAAGGATTTTGAGGATTTCAGAGTTGGGTAAGAGATACTAACAATCACTCCAATGCTGAAAGTGCCACAACCACTTCCAAACAGGAAGCTGGTACAGTCTGCAAAGACATCACCTCAAATCATCTTTTGTTACAGATTTTGCACCTGACTGGGATAAGACTGGGAAAACCAGTGTGTGGGAATCCTCAGGAACCAGAACTCTTCACCAGCCAGGACCCTTTTCAGCATCCTGATCCTGCACAACCATTAGATGCTCCTTCCTGCCAACACAGAAACAGCTGATGCCACTTGGATGATCGTGGCCAATGTGAGAAAATGCTTCTTTACCTTCCTTTTGCTTCTTATTTTGTTTTCCCCATGTCTTCTCACACAGAGGCTGTTGGCCAAACCTGCACACAAAACTCTCCTCCCTTCTCCCAGACTTATCTGGCTTAAGCAAGCACCTAAGTACCTCCAGACTCCAAAGTCTGCAGCATGCATGCCAGAAACCAGTGATATTTCATGCACTCCTTCTCTTCCCAACCTCCCTGTGACTTCCCCAGGTGGCCAGCTCCACAACAGACTCCAGGGTTCAGTTGTTTATCATACCAATACCCACCAGGGTTCCTGGAGGAGTCACGACCAGGAGAAACAACCTCCTCATTTAGTACCTTAAGCACTGGAGAAAGCAAACACGAGCCAAAGCCTGAATGCACGTGTGCTCCTGACCCTTCCCCCCTCAAAGCCCAAAATAACTTTTTTTAGGAGGGTAAAAACATGGTTAGTCACCAGCCACTGCAGATAAGCATTTGGAATCTGACAGTGCTGGGTCATGTTTGCTCGTGAGATAAGGTGGAGGCTGAGGCACAGGAAGCACTCTGGTCAGGCTGTGATGTTTGTGAGGATGCCTGGCTTCTCCCCAGTCCCAGAGTTAACAACATCAAACCTGCAAGTTGATGGCACAAGTCTAATTAATGCAGGGAAAATCTTTGCAAATATGGGGGGGTTTTTTTGCCACACAATAATGGGAATTAGCTGTGGTCCTATACAGCCTGTATGATGCTGGTCCAGTCAGCCTGCCTACAACTCTGCTTTCTTTTCCTTCTCCAGCATGCCACACTGAATAATGTCTGGGACATCCAGGTGCCTGTCCAGAACACAGGCTGGTAGGGTAGAAAAGACAATATACATATATTATATACAATGGTATACTAACCACTGGTGAGACCACAGCTTCTCTCTGGCAGGAAGGGACAATAGAATCTCCTGATTGTCTCCTATTCTCAAATATGATTGAAGAATTGCTCTTTAAAACTCAGGATCATGGCACTTGAAGCAGATGATGAGGGTTGTCCCTCTCCATGCACACACCACTGAAACATCCCAAAGCCCAGCTAGTTGGAACTGATGTTATTTTGCACTGGAGCTAAATTGTACCTATCACTCTTTGCTCTTGAACAGGCATTTAAATCCTTCTTTTTTTTGTACTTATCTCACCCCTACATTTCAAAGCCTTGCCCAAATATTAGTTGTCTGGTTTTTTTGTTTGAGACAAAAGTACTTTTCTTGTGACTCAGGAGGTTTATTGCTCATTTCACCCAGCACCTACAGAAATCAATTGATGAATGGGGTTTCCATGCAGTGGCCTGTCCATGTGTGACAGACAGACAGAGTGTGCTCACACTGCTGGCAACCCAAGGAGTTTGCCTACAGCAGACAGGAATTTCATGTAGGGAAAGATCAATAACTTAAAATGACGATTAATGAGGGTGGTAGAATAGCAAAAGACATCCACAACCAGTAGAGATGTGTGCCAAGATCTTCATAATTTACTGGCCATTTTTCTGACAGGCAAAGGCATTACTCTTTCTTTTCTTTTTTTTTTTTTTTTTTTATGACTGCCCACATTTTGTAATAGGAAGCATTGTGGCTTTCAAAAAGATCATTGCTGCTTGGCAGATGTTGCTGACCAGTCCGTGGGGCTCTTCCCAATCACGGTGCTCACCACCACTGTCTCTGGCTGTAAGGAGGATTTCCCTGCTAAGTGAAGACATTCATAGTGTCTGTTATCCTGGTTGCCCTTAATAGTGAGTATCTGGTTAGTATGGCTGGTTCTTATGGAAGCCTGAGGTGAGCAGTGTGGCTGCAGATGTCTGCTCTGTGGATAACGAAGGTTAAGTGAGATGAATCTGAACTTGTTTGCAGTACAATCTCTTCCAACAAATCGACCTTTATTTTCTGCATCCTCAACAGACCAGAGAGAGTAGCAGAGAATCATTAAGGTTGGAAACAACCTCCAAGATCATCAAGTCCAACAGTCTACTAAATATTATCAGGACCACAAAACTATGTCCTGAAGTGCCACATCTAGACATTTTGTAAAGCCCTCCAGGGATGGTGATTCCACCCCCTCCCTGGGCAGCCTGTGCCAAGGCCCCACCACTCTTGCAGTAAAAGTTTTTTACTGAATATCCAACCTAAACTTCCCCTGTGACAACTTAAGCCCATTTCCTCTCATCCTATCACTAGTTACCTGGGAAAAGTGACCAACACCCACCTCAATAAAACCTGTCTTCAGGTAGCTGTAGAGAGCAAGAAGTTCTCCCCTCAGCCTCCTCTTCTCCAGACTAAACACCAGCTACCTCAGCTGCTCCTCATGAGACATTTTCTCCAGACCTTTTACCAGTTTCAGTGCCCTTCTCTGAACTTGCTTCATTCCCTCAATGTCTTTTTTATACAGTGGTGCAAAAAACTGAGCACAGTGCTCAAGCTGCAGCCTCACCAGTGCCAAGTACTGGGGCACCATCACTTCTTTACTCCTGCTGGACACCCTGGTTTTGATCCAGGCCAGGATGCTGGTCTTCTTGCAAACCATCTTCATTAAGTGTCTTTATATTCCCATTGCTGGGCAGATTGCTACCATTCTCCCAGAAAAGGATGCAAATACCTGGTAAACTATTTCAGAAATCTCCATCTTGGCCCCTGAATCTTGGAGGTTTCTGATTTGCCACCTCCAAATATCCCATAAACACTAAAGATGGCAGTGACACATATTGAGGTGAAACAGATAAGGCATAATTCATGGGAATCTTTCCTTCAACTTAGGTTTTAGTTCACAGCCAATGCTTTGACATGGAATTACAGTTGGACAGCTGTCCATTTCCATGATATTTGCTAGTCTGGGACACGACTGGAAAGGATCTTAGGTATTTGATTTAGTGGGTAAGTTCTGCTTTGACTAATTTGGCTACATGAACTCACCAGATGCAAATGTGGACATTTTGAAAAGCACCTGCTGTCTCCAGGGTTATTTGTGAAAATGAGGTGCTGTCTCTCTTGAGGCTTATCTTGGCAAACAAAACTCAGCAAACCAAAGCCCAATATTGCAAAACATCTCTTACTCTTTTACATCTCTGCTTTAAACATACAAAGAAACAACAAATAAAAAAATTAAAAAAAAGTGAGACTAAATAGATTCTAATTAAGCTAAAACAACCAAAGGATGTAGAGAGAGAAAAAAAAAGAATATTTCAAACAAGCTATTTTTGGTTCTGCCTTCCCAAAACTCTTTCTCTCTCTTTGTTTATATGGCTGGGCTCAGCCTCTGCTAAAACAGCTGATTTCAATAAAGAAGTACTGGCAGCTTTCAGACATGCTTTCCCTCTTGAATCAAAGAGAAAAAAAAAAAAAAAGAGAAAAGAGTTTGCAAACTTTTCCAAGTGGACCTGGAGGGGCTCACTTTCTAGAATTTGAATGTCTGGCAAGAGAACTCATGCTAATTATAACATCTCAATGCTCTCAGCTTCCCAAACCCTTTCCTGGCCTTTCCCCAGAGCAGGAGAAGGAATGTGCAAGACTCTTATTGCCAGTGAATGGTAAACACAGGAGCTCCCATTTCTTCCCTTTCTCCAGCTGAACCCACACCTGCTTGGACAGGTTCATCCATAGCAGCTGTGAAATGGATGTTTCATCCTTGGAGCTTGGAATTGCTAAGATGTGAGACCACAGCCAATTGAAAGCCCGTGTCCTGCTAAGACAATTTGTCAGTCTTCATTTGTAGCAAGCTGTGTGGCAGTGCCACTGCTAGTTAAAGGGTCAGTATGACTTTCATTTCACATTACCTACTCTTTTTGAGGGCTTCTATGTATTCCCACCTTTGGGATGTAGAATTCCTTTTGCAACAAGCCACAGATCTGCTTGTAACAGAGCTCTTGAGAAGGCAAGCAAGGATGATTCCCTTATCAGCTCCTGTCTTCCCAATGGCTGCATCACCACAGCAAAGGGCCACTGGAAACCCACTGTATATTTCCAGACTAAACCTTTCCTTTGCTTAGTCAGACTGATGATGAGAAAATAGCTAAATGTTTTTGGCTTCTTAAACCTTCTCCACATTGTAAATGACATGAGTTTTGAATCTGGCCAAACAGCACACGGGTTTACTGGGAGAGGAGCACTGCTAGATATATATGTCTCCGGAAAGCTGGGTACCACAGGGATACAACACGATTCTGGGAACAGATGAGCAGCCCCCTGCACCCTCCCCAGGGACTCTGATTTGGTCTGGGACTGAGATGTCCTGAGGAAGAATTACACAGCTGGCCTCGCTTCCTTTTCCTAATGTATCTGTAGCACATCATCCAGAGCAATCCCTTGGATGTCACAACGCACCCGTGTGCCAAGAGAATCTGCAACTGCCCAGCCAGGGCTGCTTTTTACAGTCCTTTCTGGACAGCAGAATAGTGGAAGCTGCAACCTGACACAGAAAGCTTATCTTGTAAAAGAGTCTATTGTTCAAGCAGGAATTTTACAATGCTTTAAATATTTCCTCTTTTTTTTTTTTTTTTGAGTATTATTTTCATTTAAAGAGTATGCCATCTATTAACACCTCCTAGTTTATTTCTCATTTTATGTTTCTCCTCTGAATATTATTTTCTGCCAGTTTATTTATGAAGTTTGCTCTTTTTTTTCCCCTTGTTTTGTATGTCTAATGGCTTTCTTATGTTTAATGAAAACAGTAAAAAACATGGAAAATGAATACCTAGCAAATCATGTTTCAGCTACTGGCTCAGAGGGGAAATGGAGAAATCAAATAAAATGGTATTACCTCCTGAGCCCTGATAATGTCTATATATCTTTGTATGCATTTTTCACCTTTTTTTTAGTGTTCCAACCTTCTGATACTTGTTTGTAATTTGTGTCTCAAACTCCTAATACATTATTCAAACAATGAGTATCTCCTAATTTCCACTATCTTCTCTGATAACCTCCAGCCTCTTTTTATCTCAAAAACTAAGCAAACGAGCCTGTTTTATTTTTATATGCTGTTTGCTGAGCCTCAGCTAAGCTCAGGTTTGAAATACTCAGACTTACTGGAACCATAGATTTCAATACAAGCAGGTTAATCCTTCCAACACACAAAATTGAAGTGCAGCACTATGCTTAAAGAATAGGTTCTTTCAGAAAAGCACCCCCAGAATGATGGACTTTGCATGGGAAAAACAGGTTTTCTTCTCTTCTCAGAGAAGATGGGTAAGTTGTGAAGACAGAACCCTGCACAAACCATAATATTCCACTAGCAGACTCCTTTTTTATTGGAGCTCAGAAGATAAAGTGTGGTTCTGCACAGAATTCTTCTGCATCAGTACAGCACAAAACAAGAAAGTAGTTTCTCCAGGGAGAAATGAAGACAGTTAGTATACCGTAAATCCAAAGCAGCACTTGAAACTCCACCCAAAAATCAATAAGCAATCAACATAGATCACAAGGTACCCAAAATATAATCATCTCAACATTCCTCTAGTGAACAGCTGTAAGCCTTTTCTCTGTACCAATGAAATTATTCCAACAGATTTAAGAAGCAGAGTTTACGTAAATCATTGCAGTGTGAGTTTGCACCTCTGCATGAAGATTGTGCCTTCTTGTCGACCTACAAAGCCTTTCCAGCTACTTCTGAGACAAACATGGAATAACCAAGAATCAAATCTGACTTTTCAGTGGTAAAACAAAAAGCAATTGGCTGACAAACACCTGAATTCAACAGAAAGATACATTACTCATAATAATCTCACTTAAAAAAAAAATTAAATTCCTGTTTTGGGCATAGTGACATGATGCCCAAACTGGCTACAGTGGGATTTGGTCTAGACTGTTGCTCTAAAGGGAAATACTCAAAGAAACCCAAAGAGAAAACAACCAAATTTTGGTTTTTTTGAAAAAAAATAAATAGTAATGCAACTTTTCAAAGTAACCAAGAACAAATTAACAGGACTGGGTTTTGTACACACAGGTTCTTTCCTCACCCACCACATCCTTTCTCCAGGCAACTCCTGTACTATGGAGCAGCAACAAGGTCTCCCCTGTAACCTTTGGATCCTAGGAAAGTGATTTTGTTCATCTCTCAGGCCCTGCTGGCTTCTCTCAGCACCATGCCACGAGCCTCCCTGTTCCTCCGGCAGGTTCACGCTGCACTTTCTCCATCACATCATGTCCAAACGTGTCCACAGGGCTGATGATGAGCCACCTCCTTCCCCAAGCCCCATATCACCCTCTTAAGGGACAATATGTATAATTAATTGTTGATACCAGTGAAGCAAATTCCATCCAACACAAGACTCAATTAACTTCCACATATCCACGTGACAATAACAGCCAGATCCAGACTACAGATTTAAACATGCCACCTGGAGCACAGAGGAAAGATAAAGCTAATGTGTGTCTGTTCACTGAAGGTAGGTGTTCACTCCAGCACCTTCCATAGCTTGTTTCTGAGCTGAGCAAGAACAATGGAGTAGGATAAACTCTGGCAAAGAAAAAACCCTTTAATTGTCAGAGAAGAGAAACTAACTGTCTGACGTGAGTCTGAGGAATTTCTCTGGCTAAAGAATAAAAGCAAACCAGTGCACACCACTTAGGTTTGCAGGTGGTATTATCCCATGGATAGCCAAAGGAATATGCTTAACTGCTCTGAGTTCATCCATCAGAAGAGGAAAAATCATCTTCCAGCTAAACAAAGTCAGTATTCACATTGCACCCTGACAGGAAGCTTTAATTACACACATAAAATGTGAGATATAACCTGTGCTTTTTTTTATCTCACTCTGACCTCATCAATAAGCATCATAAAAGATGAAAGAGCCAACAAAACCCAAAGCTGGCCAACCCACCCACCCCTGTCTCATTAACACAAACCCCATCAGTGCTGTTTTAAGCAGTTGCTGGCCTGGGCTCTTGGAGTAACTATTTCATTTACAGAGGGCCTGGTGTCTCCTGTTAGGATTTAATAGCTGTGAAAGTCAAGTTTTCAGCCTCCAAGTCATGGCCTAAATGTCACCAATCTCCTCACTACTACACAGAGCATGACAAGGACAAAAATGAAGCAGAAATATTGTAGCTTTTCTGCTGGGAAGATATTGCATTAGCTCCACAGAGACGATGTCCATCTGAAAGCAGTCTGATTTTTCTCACAAGTATCTCATGTCAGTCATGGAGTAGAGCCAGGTAGGATTTTCCTCTTCTATATCTGCAACCTAAAGCAACTGGGGGATTTGGTAAATCCTACGGGCAAGAAATCTCTTCCTTGCTTCCAATATTGTGGTAGTATTCGAGTTTTTACCATATTTTTGCTGCAGTCAGGAAACTTTTGCTTGACAATGTTCCAGTGAGGGCTCTGCCCTCTCTCTGGGCCTCTTAAACTGCTCTGTGTGATACCAACCAATGTGATCTCTAAGGACAAAGTCATGGAGGGTGATCTCTTGGAGTCAGCTCCAGGTCTAAATCTGTCAATAAAGTGGCCACGGGGGGAGGAATTCTCTTCCTCAGGGTCCAAACACAAGTTTTCATCTGTCTTTTAGAACAAGCCATCAAAACAAGAGTCCAGTGCTGACAACAGAGCCATGACCAAATTTCTGATTACCAGCCCAAAGGGAAAAATACATCAGTGTCCAAACCTGATCTTAGGTCAAACAGCCCAAAGACTCTTTGAGGCTCCAAGCAACAGCTAACTTGCACCATCAGATGCCAGAAAGCCCTGCACCAAAGCAAAGCAATGAAACAGAACTCACAAGAGTGAGTTCTGCAGAGCCTGGATGAGTCCCTAGCCACCTGTCAAGCTGTGCCTTGCCTCCTGTACTCTTGGCATCTTGCTCTTTTCTTCCTACATGTCACTCATGTGCCAGCAGAGCTGGCCACCCAACAGCTTCTACTGTGAGTCATCCCTCTGAAAACTGCAGCAGAAAATCTTCAATTCTTCCAATCTTTTTAAAGAGCCCTTCCATAGTTTTCACATTCAGAAGTTTGGGGTTTTTTTAACAGTCATGGCTTGTTGGTTTGGGGTTTTTTTGTCTGTTGCTAATCTGCAAATAAGGTTAAAAAGTGAATATATATACACTGCTGAAAGTTTTATTGCAGATGTGTGTTTTATTTATCACACAGACCCATGAGAGGGGAAAGTGTCTCAACTTCTAATTGTGAAAGCAAAAATCTTCTGAGGGGGTGAAGCAGAGAAGATCAAGGAATTTGTCAGTGTATATATCCTGGAAACAAATGATTTTCATTTCTTTCAAGGGTGAATAAAAAAGAGATATTAAAGATGGGGCGGGGGGGGAAAAGTCTTTTTACAATAACTTTAGAGGTTATACCTCATCCTGATTTTTCAGTAATCAAACACCTTATCAAGCAAGAAGAGATTTTAATTTGCTATTTTAAAAGCTCCCCAGCTGGAAATAGTCTAATCTCTAAAGGAAGGAGTGCCAGATGCATAGGACAAGAAGAGTAAAAGCTCTAACCCAGCAGCCTTCCTCTTATCTTCCTGGTAAGAGGAAATGAATGAGTCAGCAGATCAGAGAGGGAGAAACGGAGTGTGTCACTCCACTAGTTCTAAAACACAGCAACCCAAGAAAGTGGCTGAATTATCAGGCAAACTTTTCATGTTAATAAAGAAATTCATTGGAAGGCAATGGCAGGATTTCAAGTTGGACAGTGTAATAAACCAGTTCCTTTGTAACAGTCATTATTTTGAATCCTTGTTTAGCCATAATACCAAGTTCTCACGTGGCATTTTCATCGTTTGATCAGAAACTGCTTTACTAAGGAGTTCAGTATTTTTACTGAACTGTTGAAGTAAAAAAAAAAAAAAGTAAAAGAAAATAAATAAAAGGAATCTTTTTCGATCAGACATTTCAAGAGCTACAGGACAGTGCCATGTGATCTAGACTAAAAGAAAAAACACCAACAAGTTTACATATCTGGCTTCAATTATTGGACTTCACTCTTCTTGAAATGGTAAGAGTGTTAACTAAGATTGTAATGTGTTTCTTAAATGGCAGTAAACTGTCAAATACTATAAGATTAATTTAGTATTAAATTAAATTTATACATTTAAAAAGAAAAATGTTCAAGGAGAGGAAGAATCAAACCCCATTTAAAATGTTCCAAATATTTCAGAGAGTTTTAGATAAATCCCATAACTTAAAGGGTCGATTCCATATCTTTTACCCATCAGTCTGATTGTAAAGCTGCAAATCTCTCCACTTGTCACAAGACTGCAAATACAAGTTGCTTTCTCACAATCTGGAATGTTCTCAAAACACAAGTCCCTTTCAAAACACTTTGATATTTTTACCTGTGGTCATTTGACTGTTTTACTTTGGATTAAAGATGCTGACTAAACCACATTAAGCTTGCTAGGACAGTTGACTTTTAAAACCAATTTCTATTTATTTCATTTTGCATGGGTGGAATCTACATAATGGATTTAGGATAGATATTGTATGTTATAGGTACCTGGAATTAACCCACATAAGAACTCTTACCATATTCCTGTTTCCTCACAGTAATTAACTTGTGAGACTCTTACTAGTTGACCAGCTATGAGCACCTAAACATCATTTCTATTCTTAATATTATATCTTAAATGAGATCCTCTACATGAGAAAAAAACCCAAACAAATGACAGAACATAAAAAATTAGATGAATAGTCCAAATTTCAAAGGTGGCTTCATGAAGCATGCAAAACTTTTATCTTTCTTTGGTAGCCTGTGAGAAGTTGAAATTAGACACCAATAGTTCTCAATTCCCTCTGGACTGGTTGGAAAATTGTTGCCCTAATATTTAGAGCATGTGAATTGTTTGTTTTTTTCTGAGGACCATTGTCATACAGCACAGATGAAAAGAGACAATCCAGACCCTGCTGTTACACAACCAGGTTTCAGAGATGTAGGGTGAAATTCTCCTGCTCTGCAAAGGTCTACCAGGCAAGAGCCCTCAGCTTCTCCAGGGCAGGTAGTTCAAGTGCATCTAAGGGTGTCTGTCACCTACAAAAATAACAGCATTTATATCTGAGCTTTTTCCAACCTCTTGCCCAAGATGTGGTAGTGAAGACCACAGTATGAATTGTGAGTGCACTGACACTGTGCTCCTGAGCACGGCTCCTGCCCAGGACTCACGCTGAGCAGCTACATTTCCTTTCCATAATGAGAATATATAGGCTCTGCTCCTCCTTGGTGCTCACCAGGCAGCAAGGGTGGCTCACGTGGAGAGAGGACTCTGCCTCCCCACACCCCTGCTCCTTTCTTTGCTGCATTTGCTTGACTTTCACTCTCACTGGCAAAGTCAAACGTGGGACGTGGGGACCCATTAAGAGATGATTCCCAAATTCTGAGCCTGCGAGTCATCAATAAGCACGGCTGGAGAACCATTTGAAAACAGCACCTCCTGCACATGCCAGTGCCAGCAGCTAATTCTCATTCAAATGAAACAATGGGAATGAGACTCTCAACTGCTTTATTAGGAGCAGAATCACTCAGGCATAGCACACAGCTCTGGTCCAAAATGAGCTTTCTCTAACCCGATGGCAGGGTAAACAGTGACCACCTGCTATTCTTTGAGCTGCAACCAGAGCACAAGAAACACTTTTTTTTTCCTCTTAACTAGCGTACAGCCTGAGTTGCATATCCCTATGGATATTAATCAGCACATTTAGAGCTATAGTGCTATCAAAAAAAGTAATATTTAAAATTTATTTTCCTAAAGTACAGGGTCAAAGTGAATGTTAATCTTTAACGGGATGAAAATCTGTCATTTCCTTGTGGGAATTAAAAAGTAGGCATAATCTATAACTGACATGTAGAGTAGACAATAAGGCAGTCAGCTTTATCCAGGAATAAAATATTTGGCATTTTAGAGGCGTATTTTCTATGAATTATTTGAAACACAGACAGAACTATGCCTGGGCTGTGAAATTATTTCCTGGCATTCGTCAAAGCTCTTTTACACTAATTAACTAAATATCTTCAATCGGTGATTTCTGTGTTTATTTATTAAATCGGCCACAATACATTGGGAGCCAGGTTGCCAAGTTGTCTTTTATTTTAAAGGAATAATATTTAGAAATCAAATCCAGAATTGAAATACATGCCTCTGAGTTTTAGGGTGCCATTCAGGTGTTAGTAGAAATTACTTATCTCAATATCTACTTACTTCTAGGATTTCTAATCTGAAATTCATTATCTCTTAGATGACCTCTATTCACAAAGCATGAGGTTTCTTTATAAAAAATGGCATTTAGGTGGTTACACAATTATTTTATTATATTTATTATTATTCTATTTATCTTTTTCAGTATCAACAATTAGATTGATGCATTCAGAGAACAACCAGAAATTCTTATATATCATAAAACTATATTTATCACCCATGACTGTGTACCTGCAGCAAAACTTACTTCTTTGTGCACCCTTCCCTGCCTTCACTGATGTTGAATTTTATATTGAGATGTTATTCTGTAGTTGTTCATGATCCTTTTGTAGCTTTTCAGAGTCAGCTTCTAAACAGACTATGCCAGAAATGTCTCTCCAATGTAGAGACTTAACAGTGAGTGACAACACATTTATCCTCATTTACAGATCCAGGCTATGCTGCACTTACATATGTCCCAATGCTGATCTTAAGAAGATTTTGCTAATTTTTTTGGTACCTAACCCTTCTCTATTTCTCCATTGTTTAAACATGTCATTTGTTACTAACCTGCTTTGATGTCCCATTAATCCATAAGAAAAATTCATCTGTTATCCCAGGAGTGCTTGAAAAGAGATTTTGTCAAATGCTTTTTGAAAGCCTAAACACAATATCCTTTGGATCAGCCAAATACACATGTTCATTTATTCTTTTCTCAACTGTACCAAACCTATGGCTTTCCTCAAAAGCTTGCTCCCAAATATGTCATATTCCTCACTGCATTACTGATTTTATTCATAATTGAGGTGGTTTTTTTCATTTGTACTGTTTTGTGGAAATCAGATTTACTGATTCATATTTCCTAGGATCATGACTGGAGCTTTCCTTCAAAGTCTGATGCCACGATTCCCATCTGTTTGCCTCTGACAATAAGACAGATTTAGACAATAATCACTAATGTCAATTAGCAATTCAACAATTTCATATTTACCTTTTTTTTTTTTTTTTCAGCATTCTAGAGACAATCCTACTAAGTTCTAGTGAGTTATTCTTCAGTGTGTTCCTGTATTTTAAAACTCTTTCTGTGGTGCATCTGTCTGAAACATTTCCTCAGGCTTATTTCCTTCAAGGAAGATCTGTGATATGGGAACAATTCAGTCAACCTTCCTGCAATCACTATATGTTGCACAAATATTCTTATTATTTCTTAATCATACCCTGGAACTCGACTAGCTTTCTTATTCTGATAGTTTTGAATAGAAAGCAGCTTCTCTATCACTAAAGATTTGCTTCTCCAAATCTTTCTGGCATGTATTTTTTTGTGAATTTGGCTTTAACTTGTCAAGGATTATGGTCTTTTCTAGCCTTCTTTCCCAGACATCATTGGCACTTTTTACTTTTGAGACATCTTCCAGAATATACCCCTATACTTGTACTTTCATTTTTTCTTTACTCTTAACTTTCTCCTTTATTTTTGAATTAATTCCCTTTTAAAACATTACTTTTAGTTGTTGGGGGTTTTTTTCAAACTCCTGCATTGCCTAGAAATGTAGCTGGTGGGGGAGAAAATTTCACTAAGATAAAGGAGATCCTTCAGGGTTATTATCTGAGTAGAGAACACACCAGCAACAGACTTACACTTTATGTCTTCAGGTATGAATAGAGTACCTTTAAAGAAGGTTTTAATACATTTATGGGAGTGAATTAACAGTAGGTAGCCCTAAAATCTCCCTAACAAAACACACATCTCTGAGCTGGAGCTTAAGAGTCAAACCACTTCTAATGTCACCTGACTGTTAGCTTAAAGTGAGTAGGACTTCATTCCTTCCTAAATTTCCCATTCACCTAAGCCTGCTTAAATAATCAGGTTTTTATAGCTTTCTGTATAATTTATGGTCAATAGTTCACATGTGATAAAACTGCAGAATTAATATAACTAACAGGTATAATGGATTCTCTGATTAATAGATTCCCTATATCTCTGGCAATATTTAGCAGACAGCAAATAATATACTGGGTTTTAATTAGCACCTACTGAGAGAATTTTTTCCATTTCAGATTATAATGGTTATTATTCATATCATTTTTAGGGATGAAAACTTGAAAAGGTTGAGTCAATCTTGTTTTGCAGGAACCACAAGATTACCTGAGAGTCTTCCAGCTTTTTCCTGGTTCCACTACCTCTTCTTGTCTGTCACACATGACTCTCATGGCCCACAGAGATTCCCCACTCTGCATCTGAGCACCAATCCATGTCCTTTTGTCACATCTTTGTCTTTCACCTTCTCCCCAGCTGTGCCTGTTAGTGCAACTCTCAATTCAATAACCATTTTGGCTCACTCATGTAGGTTCTTCCAGTCTCTTCCTACCCTATTTTGAAGCTTCTCTTTTACCAACACACTCATTCAGATAAACCCCATTGAGATTCTTATTAGTTTTGTCCCACCAAGCTGTGCAAAAATAACAGATATTGCACAGTCTGCATAATAACTTTGAAACTGTGTATTTTTTGCCTTAGATCACCTAGTGTGTATGACATTGGACACCATTGACCAGCCAAGACCTGATTCTTTTTTTGCTTAAGGCCCTTCTATAGAGTGGTTGAATACCAAGAGGAATGTCTGAGGTGGAGGGTAAATCAGCTATGGGAGGCAGTGTCAGAAAATTACTGTTACCAGGGTATTTATAGAAGGTGCAGATTCCAATTTCTACTTCAACTTACCCTTGTGATTTTTCCAAACTAATTTTTCCCTCCCTAATTAATACTAAGAACCAGTCATGAGCAACACTAGAGTGCCACCACTTAAGATAATTCTAGTATCCCCTCAACACACAGCTATCAAAATTCACTCTGGCCAGAGGTGCTTAGCCTTTTGTGCTGCAAAACACAACATTTGTAACTGTGACAGCCTAAGGGTTGAGTTCAATTTGCATTAACATTTAAATACATTTAAATACACTTGTCCTGTAAAAAAAAACAGTGAAACCCAATACTTGTTATTAAGAGTTAACTGAAAATAGTAGGTGAAGGTTGTATTTAATGACTAAAGAGACAAGACAGAGAGAAAATGATGGCACCTATAAACTTTATGCAATATTCTTTCACTGAATATTTTATTTACAAATTAATTCTGGCTAATCTGAGGATGATTCCATAAGGAACATCTATTATTCCATTCCAGGTCAAGTCATTTATGGCTTAAAATGGACTCAAATATATCTAGTGTAATACAAGGGGCTGATGGATTTTCAGTACTATTCACCAATTCTTTACAAAATGACCATTTCTTCCAGGAAAATACAGTAAACAAACAACCAAAACAACAAATCAAAGGCATGAAAAAAAAAAAGAAATGTTGTCTTTTTAACTTTATTATTATCTCTTTTCTTCTTTCCCTCTGTTACCTTCCTCCTTCTGTTTCATTCTCACTCTTTTATTTGAAACAGCTCTTAGAGAGTTGCAGCAATTTCAGCATGAGAACATATTGACATTCCTGGTAACCACAAAAAAAGTGAGAAGAGAAAACAGCATCTCAGGAAAAAAAAAACCAACTCATTATAACAGGTTGTGGTGAGAGCTGGCAGGACCATGCCCTGAGATCTGCATGTGGATCACTCTTCAAACTCTTCTTTTTCCTTCCTATGAGGAAAGGGCACTTTTCAGAAAGATGCCCAGAAAAATAGATTTGATCTGGAGCTTAGTCTGCAAACCAACAGGTCCAGAGACACATGCACTGGTGGATTATGAGCTTTGTGCTAGAAATGTAAAATAAATGGATAATGTGACACAGTGCCCCCATAAACCACTTCTTTTAGATATCTGATGATATCAATCTTATCTTTTTGACATCCTAAGGAGATCCTGGAGTTGCCTTGGAGAAGGTTGGTTGTGCCTGATGGTCAGTGACTGCTGCTTGCTATAGTATAGATATCCCTGTCAGGTCAGTCTTTTTCCACAGGATTTGGGGTTCATCACTCAGTCTATTCCCCAAAAAATAGGGATACAACCTGTTTTCCTAGTGGAACAGTATTTTTTATCCCTTTCCACAGATTTCATCATGGGAAAAGGCAGTCAAAAAATGGACTATGTCTTCAAGCTTCATGTTCCTCATACCTCTTTGCTTTGCTTTACATCCAATTTTAAGATACAGAGGTATATTTGCTTTCACATAGGTAAATATATCTGGATTGTCAGCACAATATATCTGTACAGTGCTGCCAAGATACTCATAACAACAGTCCTGCTTCCTCTGTCTCAGACAGCCTATGAATTTAGTCATAGTTTTTATTGTCTTCAGCTGATAAATGGCCTTTTCCATAAATATTGTTTTCATTACATCAAGAATCCAAGGCTTAACACATAACATTGACATTGTCATACCAAGGAGAGCTATTTCACTATTAGCAAGCAACAAAGTTAGTGATTTTCTTGGTGGGACTAATTAAATTTTTGTTATATTTATGTTGCAACTGAGGTATCATGATCTGGAGATAATTGCTGGAGCCAGTCAATTTTATTTAATGTTCTTTAAACATAATCAAGGGCATCCAGACCTTAGACTGGCATTTATTTTGTTTTGTGTAGGTAGAAATCTAAGAAAGGTAAATTATATTTTCTTCTTTTTTTTTTTTAGTGTAAATCTGGATAATTCCATTGAAACCAGCAAAGTGAGACAGATTTGTACATGCACAGTAAAGGTAAATTCAGACTTCATATTTCTTATTTTCTGTTCCCAGTGTATTGCCATGAACTTGAAAAAGATAGATGGGTCTCTGCCTTCCTTAGTGGCAGCTGGAAGCATCTTCAATAAACATGTGCATCTCCATCATCATTTTCATACTTCAGATGATATCCATATTAACCCTGGAACTTGGAGTTGCCACAGTGTGCTGCTTTTTTATTTCACTGTCTCACTAGTCCCAGAGGTTTGGGGAGGAAAAAGTTACAATTCTTCCATTGGCCAGACAATTGTTCAAAGCCACATATGTAAATTTCCACATATCTGGAAATTTTGCTTGGTTGGAATTTGAGGACTGTGCATGGAATCAGATTAGAAATGATTGCCCAGTGTCCAACAACCAAGTGAGAGCAGCAGCAGAGCAGTATGGAAATCCCAGCTATGTATGGAAATCAAGAAGGCAGCACATGCATAGTAAGTGACCCATCCAGATAACTCTGCACCTCTTGCAAACATCCAGATGAGCATAAAACAGACATGAGCTCCTGGTCCTGCTGGGCTTGAGGACTTCTGTCTGAGAAAGCCTGGAAAGGGAGATGCCAGCCTGTCATCTGCATTCCCCTCACCAGGGAGGCAAAGCAATGGACTCTCTGAGAGCTGATCCTCTCTTGGTCTCCATACAAAGCACAGGCAGTTCCCAGTAGGGATACAACCATTTGCATCTGAATCCTTAGAGACTGAAGCATGGGATATGGGAGACTGTTCAGTGCCTTTCTCAGACAGAAATTATTCAGACTCATATTTTTCACCTTTCAGAAGGGTGTCCTCACCATAGAAAGAGAAATGAGGAGCCTCTGAGCTCCTTAATGCAACAGCAATGCTGTAGGTGTATTAAAGCATGCCCACATCTGTCCCCATGAGCAGCAACCACTGTGATCAGACTGTTCAGCAGTTTGACAAGGTGCCCAGATTTTAAGGTTTAGATTCACAAATGCCTTTTCAGGATGCCTGTGCTTCCCAGGAGACTGGAGTCCCCTAGGTCCCTGGCTATCACGAGGCATCCAGTTCCCTGCTCCAGCTGATGTGGCTGTTTGTGTGCATGTGTCAGTCTCGTATGTCTGCACAACTTACCCTGTTCTGGAGAGTGAGGCAGGGTCTGGTATTGAATATGCATCAGGGACACATGGATCTGAGCCCATGGCAACCTTCACAGGAGTCCTGTGGAGCAGACAGAGAGGCTGTCAGGCTGACACAGCCGAGTGCCTTGCATATTATAATGTTTCCTCCAGTCTCCAGCTGCCTCTGTTATTGAGGGTGTTTGCCACTGGGGTTTAGAATTGTGACCAACTCCCCCTACTCCACACCACCTTAAACTCTGAGTTTGTATTTATGCAGTCACTTTAGTCAAACTCTATTAAATAGCACTATTGCACCTCAAACTTTTCACCAAGCCTTTATGTCTCTAATAGTTTAACTGGGGTCAATAACATTTTTAAATGACTTGCAGAAAATGTGGTAAGTACTTAAACAATAGACTCCATCAGTTCCAGAGAAGCTATTTTATTCTACTAAGTCAATTATCAATGGTTTCAAAACTCCCTAAATAAGTAGTTGCCTGACAGATCATAATGGCTCCTTCTGTTACTCTATGCCAACTCATATACCACTGCAGAATAATTTGTCTTACTCTTTTGTTTAGGATTTGAAAAACAATCATGTTGAAAGGAAACAGAAGAAAAATTATAAGAATACTAGAATAAGAAAGCAAAAGCATTTGGGGAAAAATAAACTTCCTGCTCTAAATAGTGCTGGGTTCTTTTAACCATATATTTTGCCACACAAGCAATGGATTTACCATAGCTCTCAGTTCACTGGTAATCACATTAGCATGCCACAGTTTCATTGCTGAAATGATCTGCTCCTTATCCCCATTAGACTGGTATTCACTGTCATCCCCTTCCACAACTGGTGCTGAGCCTTTGGGAAACCACCTGGTTGCCCATGCTGTAAGGAAAAAAACTTGCTTATTGGATCTCTTAAATGTCTAAAGTATCGAGACTGAAGGCAACACAGTGCCAAAAAAATAAACCATCATAAGAAGTTGTATTTTTGGTAATGGATTCCCTTTATGTGTGTTGTATCCTATCACTCTCCATAACTGCTTTAGGGGTGAAGCTTTGCTGAGTGCTCACAGAGGCCAGACTTCAGGTCAGATGTGCTGTGGTGTTTAATGTCCCAGGGTTAGCTTGTAATCAAGGAAAGAAAGCAAAACTGCAAGATCAGTTGTGCCTATGCAAACCAGACATCATACACATGAAGAAAACCCTGTATGATCCAGGCAATGGTAAACATTCCTTGGATAACATCTGTAAAACTACAGAATCCCCACGGACTAGGGACAGGCAGAAAGCCTCTGAGATAGCAACAACCAGACTTATCAGCAGCTCCAGGAATCAGGGCCAAGGGAGGGAAATGCTGAGCAGTGCTGAGGCTGCAGCAGTGTTCTCTTTGTAGCCTAGGGCAGCAATAAACTGAATAAACTAAAGTCTCTGAAGTGTTTTCATGCACTGTCCCAGATACAGGAAATTTCACCAACAAATGGAGATGCTCTTTAGGTGCAGAACCAAAGTTTAATGAAGAAGAGGCCACTGATCCAACCTGCAGCAAGAAAACATGGAAGAGCAGGGTTTTTAACCTTCCATTGACCATCCAACATATCAGGACCAACATGTAAGAGAAACTCAGTCATTTTAGCAACTGAGACACATACTCTTGTCTTGGCTCATTAGTCAAATCATCTGCCCCTTTCATCCACATATCCAGTTTGGGCCACTGCATCCCAGTCAGTATCTGGAGTGTGGTAGGACTAGTGCACAGTGAGATATTCATTTGGGAGAGGATCACCATGTCCCACATGCTGTTTGCTTGAACTTCCATCTGCCTTTTAGACCACAAGCACCTGCTAATTCCATAAAGTTAGAGGTGGCACAATAACTAATGCAAAGGAAAGCATAACATTAACTGAGGTGGACATGTGGAGACTCCCTTCCAAGCAGAAATACACTCCCAGTGGAATAATAAAAGAAAATATCAGTGCAAAATATAACCACAAGTCTTCAAAGAATAATTTAACTTGTCTTTAATGGTACTTTTTGCTGAGCAAAGCAGCCAAGAATTTGGATTACTGTTCTTGTTTAGCTTATACTTCCTATACAGTTCACTATTTGCCTTCACACCATAAAAATATTTTCAGAAGAGCCTTTCCCTCTCTGTGCATGATTTATATTCCTACTATCCCATGCCTGATTGATTCCCATACACAAATGCAAACATTTTAGCAACTCCTGTGTCAACTTGTGAAGAAGATCTTGAAAAAACTTGTACTTATGGGTTCTCTTTCTCTGTCCTCAGAATTTTCCCTCTTTCTGTGTGTATTGTGATAGGGGAAAACTGAAGGAAATAATCTGTCTCCTTCATTAGGATTCAAAAACAAAGTTTCTTTGATGCTTTGCTCATTGTTTTTATAAATAGTCATAAAAACAGTACATTCTTTATCCATAATTTAACAGATCACTGTGTTTATTTCCCTGTACTTATTTTTTTTTTTCCTGCAAACTGTAGATAAGGAGTCACTCATATGTGGCATAAAGCTCTTTTTTTAAAAAAATTAGTCATGGTGAGTAACAGTTGGAATGTCTCAAACTTCTGGCTATTCAGCTACTAGATGATTGAGATGCAGAATCAAAAATTCATAAGAAATATCAAAACCTTTTTGTCAGGCTGAGAAAACGAAAGGAGTATGAAGTTTTATTATCTCAAGCACAGCAAGACAAGAAACAGCAGCACCCTCCAAATGAGAGGCTTTAAAAGGTTTAGCCAACAGTACTCAATGAGCATTGCTTTTCCTTAAGGCAAAATTATCTGCAATAGTTTGGGAGCACTGTCTAAGGTTACCTTTCAAGGGTCAAAAAAAAAAGAAGGGTTGTAATACACTGTTGTTTTAAATACATTTGACCTCAGGCAATTGAAGCAGATGATAAGGGGGGTTTTAGCATGAAGATGTTTTCCATGCATAATAAGTAATGATCAAAAACACATAAAAAAAAGACTTCTCCAGTGATAGAAGACTATTTGTGGGTTTTCTTACTGTAATGGTAAATAGACTTTTATTACTTCTCTGAATTTGTATTAAGAAAGACTATTTTTATCTACTTGGCTGTTGCAGTCCAGAAAACCTCCAAGTGAGAGGCTGTGCTAATGATTTCCACACAGATTCCAAACCTTGCAGATACTCAAGACACTTCTTTCTTCTTTTTTTTTTTAAGTGGATTTGCCTGTACCTTGCCTACAAGAACTGTTGTCCTTTGGTAACTAAACAGACTAACACCCTAGATGCCCTCCTATCTTTTTGACAAGACTCAAAACAGCTTTTATTCTAAGATGAAAAATGTTTTCTGGGAGAACATTTGAACAGGAGACCGGCAAAACTTCTACATTCCAAAAAAACCTTGGGGTTTTTTTCAGTCACTGGGACAGTTTTCATGGAAAGGTGTTGAAAAGCTCAGTTATGTCTCATGAAAATAATCATATGTCAGAGGAAATAACAAAAAAACTCAAACCCAAACAGCCAACATCAGCAGAAACTGCAGATTTTATATCTTCTATGCCTCCCAGGAAGCCCCCCAAGATACAATCCTTGGTGGTGCTCCCTGGAATCTCTTTGTACCTCCCTTAGCAAGTTTTTCTCTGCATTGTGCACAACCTTTCTCAGTCCACCTCACTTTCAATCTTCTACTCACTGCATCTCTATTGGTTCCTCTGCAATATCACAATTTCTAAAGCTGCTTTAGGGTTTTTCTTTCTCCATCACCACCCTTTTCCTTTTTACAAGTCTCTTGTATGACTCATTTTTCAGAACTTTCACCCATCCCAATCTTCCCTACTTTCTTCTTAGACTTGCAGACATCTTCTAGCTCCTCATTAGGTGCAGTAATTTAAGAGCATGAACCCCCTTCTCTCAGTATCATCATTTACCTCTCGTGCTTGTCTCCCTTCTCATGCTGCTCCACACAGTTCTCTGGGCAGCTGCAGGAAAGATGAAGTGACCATTCACTTCCCTGCCTGGGGGCAGAATTCATCAGATGCTGAACCTCAGAAGGCTCTTTTCTCTCCAGATTGTTCAAGATGCAGGGACAGAGTCTCAAGAAATGGGTTTTATGGTCCCAACTACACAGGAGCAGTGTTCAGGAAGGCGAGTGTGGGAGGAAGAGAGCAGCAGCATCTTTCACCTACTGTGGCTGGGGCTTGCAGGGGGATCACACTCTCTTGCTTCCCATCTCAACTAGTCCCATAGCAATAAAAGTACAAGTTTTTCTGCTTTAACTGCTAGAATTCTTTATGAAGCTGTGCTGTTCCTCTCCAGAAAGCATCACACCAAGTGCCTTGGTTTTTTTTTTCTTCTATGGTGCAACTTTCTGCATTCCCCTGGCAGGCAACATAAATATCCCTGACTAAACCAGTCAGAGCATGATACTCTGCATGCACACAGGTTCCTGGGGCTAAAAGTCTGTTATCTGAAGTCCATTATCTGTATGGGCACCTCATCTGCTTGCAAATATGCCAGGATGGAGAAAAAATATGACCCTAAACTAATGTTCACATCTAGATTAATATTTCCCCAAGCAGTATTTCCATTAGTGCTAATACAGGAATTCAGAGATCGTAAATTGTCCTTTCAGGCTGTGACAATTCTAAATTTAGTGTCAGTGCTAATTAAGCAAGAGAAAAATTTTAGGCAGTGCAACAGATTTGGGGAGCAGGCAGTGGAAGGGGAGAGCTGGGTCACCAGTTTGAGATCTTTGGGTAGCAACAGAGTGCACAAACCATCACGAGGATGGACCTGAATATTTCCATGGTTCTAATAATTTGTGGCATTTAAGGACAGCAGATTCTTTTTAATTGTCTAGATTCCACATGACTAGAGAATCATCTCAATTCACCCTTCTCCTGGCCTTTTCTGTGTTGACAGGAAGAGTTCATTTGTTACTCTGACACACGTGCTAATTACTATATCCATATGCACATACTGCACTTTTTATTGACTACTGTACGAGAGAGTTTTCAGCAGGGTTAATAAATGTCAAAAATCTTGCACAAACATTTTCTTCTCTTTTCTTTCATATAATAGAGGAGTCTGTTTAATAAACCCCAAATCAGTATAAGGTCACAATGTGTTTGGCTTTAAAACTGAAGTTAGGGTAAGTAATTACAAAGGGTCCACTATGTTCCTTATTTAGTTGCATATAGCACAGAGCTGAATGGGATGATTAATAATCATGTTGTACACTGAAAGAATGTAATTTATAATAGTTTATGTAAATACAGCAGCAGTATTAGCTGTTCATTTACCATTGCCATGTTAGCACGTATGGGAATTGGAGCAGTTTGAACAAGTAACAAAGCCAAGATCCTCACAGGAGTTCTGTGCTTTAATACCTTTGAGAATGTGGGCCCGAGATACTAAAATAGCTCAGTATTATTGAATGTTTAGTTAAAATAAGACAGAATACTGGCATGTGTAGCAATGTTTGCTAAGAAGTCTGGGTTACACTGAGCTATGTTGGCAGTGAAGGAACACAGGAGAGAATTACAAGCTTTTACAAGATCACTGAACTTAAAAAGAGCAAAATAAATCAAAATTCATCATCGGCATAGCAAAAATTGCATTTAAAAAAATGAAAATAACTCAGAATCCAGTACAGGATGTGCTTTTAATTATTTAATTATTGTCATTTTTTTAATATAAACTATGAATATTTTTTTTTAATCAGCATGATCTATGAGAAAAAGTAAGTTCTCTCCAGCTTGTCTGTAGCCCACAGTGCCCTCTCATAGCAGTACTGAATTGGTACTTACCTGCAGCTTTTGATCAGCAATGAAATAAACACATTGCTGTATCATAGTAAGCTTGGTCATTAATTTAGAGTACACCAGATGCATCTCTCCTACTTTCTGGCCAGATTCTCTCACTGCACACAGGTTCACTGAGGTTAGAGAGATTTGGGCTGCTAAGTACCTTAGTGAATCCAGCAGCTAGTAAGCAGTACATGCAAGGTAGCTATAGTTATTTTTTGAGAGAGGAGTAAAATTTGCTCCTCATCCTCCTCTAGACCTGGTGTTAAATAGAAAGTATTCTATAATTTTCACTTTGGAGTACAGCATGGTTAGTCTTTTATGAAGCTCATCAGGTCCAGGGTTTTACTATACTTTAAATTAATTAGACTTTTTACTGCTATCCATAGAGGTCCATGTTGGTGAAAAAAATAGCACGTTTAAATCTATTTGTGCTGGAGATCATAAATGGTTCACTAAACAGGGTTACTTTCTTGAATGAAAAACCCTTGGTTACTAATTGCCCAGGTAATTAATGGAAAGTGCTCATATTCCACACTGCAAAGGCTGGATCGTGCACGGCCACGGCCAGTGGGAGTTGTGCCATTGACTTCAGTGGGAGTGCAAAAGGAGGGAGGCTGTTTTGTTCCTCATTCAGTTTGGTTAATAAGATTTGTGCTGCAGGCGCTTTTCACCAAAATGCTGGCAAGCTTCTTAGAGCATTACTGGAAACTAGACCCTACACAAATTACTAAGGCCTTTTGTATTTTAATGTCTTTTTTTTTTTTTGGTAATGATATTCAGTCCTTGGGGGCAGCTGCCTAAGAGAGACATTTGTCAACTTCACTTTGTTTTTAGGACAGATGAGCCAGAGCCAAAACCATAGACCTGAATAACTTGAAACTCCAGAGGACTTTGGATCCAGATTTGAGCCCCGTGATTTGAGGCCCTGGCTGATTAGCAGGCCCAAATTTTAGCCTCTCTTGGTGTGCTGTGTGTTAGCCACAAACTGGATTTGTGCTTACAAAGGGGCTCGATATTTGCTGCTGACTTCATCACTGGAGTAACCCAGCAGTAACTGTACCAAAGTCAGATGAGTGGATTGGAAACACAAGGCTCCCTAGGACAGTGTCCTGTCTCCTGCAGCCATTGCTTGTAGGAGAACAGAAACAGGGGGATGCATTTCCCTGGCACAACCTCCCCATCTCTAGCAGCACACTGGGATGGAGTCTTTGTGTTGGAAGAGAGCATTTTCTTTGTTAGCACCAGCCACTCCTTTCTGAATTATCTATCACCATTCCTGCTCCTCTTGCTCCTGAGGCAAAGTGTGAGAAGGGAGAGCTGGTGAAATCCCAGTGCTGCTATATATGCACGTGAAAATGCTGGGAAAGGCAGGTCTGAAATATGGGTCGTGCAAGAACATAGAGGAAGAGCAGTGGCTGCAGAAAGTCTGTGCTTGGAAAGACTCAGATCCCAGGCTCTAGGATACCAGTGGTCTCTTTTTGCAAAGAGAAAAAGGCTGAAGTATCAGTACAGTATTCTTGCTTAGATAAAGCCATCATTTATAAATGCAGCTTTGCATTTTTAGGATAAATTGCATGCAAACAGACCAAAAAAGTAGTGATAGTAAGGGCACAGTGTCTGAAATGTTGTCTGTGAAATGTATGAGCAAAACTAATTAACTTCTATATGGCACTTGTCCATACCCACCATGTGATGCACTGAGACTCTCTCTACTATTGTGGAATGCAAATGGTTTGAAAAGATGGGATTGAATACCCAAGGGATTGAATGTCTTTCCTTTATATTGTTTTTAAAAGGAAGAGTTTTTCACATTGTGTTTATTTGCTGCTAAGATACTGTTACACTAGCATCATCACAGCCTGTTCCTCACTGCAGTGTCCCATAAATTAGATTGTTGGAGGGAGTATGAAGACTGTGCATACGCTGCCTGACTAGAGCAATTTCATCTGAATAATGTTTTGTGACCTTTCTTGCAATAAGGTCCTGACTAGAAAAGCATAGATTTACCAGGCATCCTGGCTGTGCTGGAAGATTGTAATTACTGATCTATTTTATCAGTATTAGCAAAGAGAGATCCTGCCCTGGCATCTCTTCTCCAAACACAAATGAAAAGTTGGGAAGTTGTGTGAGTCAAATAATGAAGTACATTAAATCCAGGTACCTGTATCAACTCCAACAATTGTGGAAATGATGGAAGAGCCATCACCACAGGATGACTTTCCAACAGGCTCAATGAAATGGTTTGGTGGCCTCAGTCCAATTCTTAATGGACAAGAGTCCACGTTACGGAGAGCAACAGACGACTGGCAGTAATTGATACTCCTTTGGCACTCATCAGAGAAGCAAAGTCTTGAATGAGCATGAAGAATGGACTAACCTTTCACCTCCCCCTGTCCCAGGTCAGGGATGAGACATCTGATAGAGCCTCATAGGAAGCCTGGGCTGCTGCTCTCTGTGCTGCCCTGTGCCATAGCCAAACAAAGGACTTCTTTCTTAACAAGCATCAGGCTGACACTTTTCGTGAACTCTAAATTTACACCAAAAAAAAAAAAAAAAAAAAGATATTTGGAGGCTTTGGAAGTTAGTGTTTAACCTCGGGATTCTGCCTAAAGTGTACAAGCTACTGCTCCACATAAAGCTACTTCTTTCTGATTGCCAGCTGCATTAAGGACTATTACACTAATTCCCTGTTATACATATGCATATATAATGTGTATGTACATGCATAGCAGAAATAAATGCATTAGTTATTCATATATATATATACATAATACGAGAAGTAATGCCTTTAGCTAAGATTGGCTAATGCTCATCTATAAGTAGTTGCTTGCAATTACTTATACAGTTTGCCAAAATTTAACTGTTACAGCTTAAATTTTCCATGGTGAGTGCCTCTAACTGAATAGGGTTTGGAAAGTTTTCACTAAAATGGCTCAGATCATTCCAAGAACAGAGTAAGAATATATCCTTTTAGTCATGTTAAGACCTCTTGCAACCATCATTCTGAGAGACTCTAGCATGTCTGAGCTAAAGTTTGAAACCCGGTAAGGAAATTGCTTTGAAGTCAAGGCTTATCTTCTGTCACTCCTGTGGAAATCTGATCCAGCTGTAATCTCCTAAAAACCTACATTCACATGCACTCATGTTCTGTTAAAATGTAAATTCTCCAAATACTCTGTTTGCAGGAAGCATGTTGTCTTCTCATGCTACTATGACATCTTGAGCACAACGTGTATTTGCCTCCTCTGTGGAGAATATCCACATATATACATATATATATATATATATATAAATATATTAGTCCAAGGCTGCTTACAATGTCATTCATACACGTTGAATAAATCAGGCATGATAATGCTATAGACCCATTTATCAGTAGTATTAGTGTTCAGCTCTTCCCAAGGACAATGTAGATGATTTTATTTACATCAATGAGGACAGAAACGCTTGCAACAAGGATCAGGAAGCACCTGCATCACGGATCAGTGTGCTTAAGTCTATTCCCAAGACTTCTCTTCATCTCAGTGAACCCAGAAGATATCAAATGCTCAGTGTCTTAAAGAGGACGTGCCCAAAGACAGCTGAGGGCTGCCCTGATTAGTCTGTGTGACTGCAGCAGCAAACTGCTTTGACCTGAAATTTGTTAAACCCTCTGGGTGGATTGGCTGTTGCTTGCTGGGTGCTTTACAGTAGGTTTAAGGAACCACACAGTAAAAGGATGAGCAGTAAACATCTAGAAGGGTCATTAACTTCCAAAGGATTCAAAAGTGAGGAAGTGTTTGAATGACCATTGTGTTTTCAGGAATAGGAGCTAGGTAGAAATCTACACTTTTGTAAGCACTGGAAATGAGAGCTAGAAGTCAAAGTATATCCATGGGCTTCATCCTCTGATCATGATATAAACACACAGGAGGAAGTGTGAGGATTTTGTTGATGATAAAGGTTTGAGTAGTGTGTATTAAAAACAAAAGGCTTAGAGACATCACAAAGGGAATTGAGTCAGCTTTAAAAACCATCAGCATCTAATTCCTGTTCTGCAAGCTCTCTGAATCCAGTACATTAAATAATATGAGGGCCAAATGGAAAAAAAATACATTTAACACATGCAATCAAAGCTGTTTAAATGCATACTCAGGGGAAGGATAAATTAAGGTTATGTAGACTACTTGAAATCTAGCATTTCCTCACTTTTAAATCCTTGTCTCTGTTAAAAGATTTGGACAAGATGACCTCCAGATGTCCCTTCCAACCTCAAACATTCTGTAACCCTAATATTCTCTTAACAGTTTTTGGCATGAAAGAGGGTCTGTGGTTAATCTCTAGATGGTCCTCCCAGTAAGGACAACCTAGGGAGCCTATATACAAATCTTAATCTTCTCTTCCTGTGCCATAGTTTTAATTTCTTTTGTTATGCAAGATAACCCTCAGGTTGCAAACACTTTCCCACTTTGCCAGCCAAATGAATATGATGAAAGGACACCTGTAGGCATATATAGAAGCCAAGAACATTCTGTACATCCATTATTTATTTAGCTTTCTTCTCTAGATCTTGTTTATCAAGAAAAAAAAAAGCAAAAACACCAAAAAACAACAGGTGGAAACAGGAAAAGAAGTTCATATGCTATCTAGCTGCAGTGAGAAAAAGCATAGAAAAGAACTAATTTTGTTACCTTGGCATATAAAATAAGGATATTCTCCACTCTGCAGTCTGTGCAAAGTAAGTCCCCCAGGAATTATGCGAGCACATCCTCATTATGGTAGTTAAGGTTTAGATTGCATTACAAAAGTAAAAACAATCACTCAAATAAGACTTGGGTGCAGTGACTTGGAGAGAAGCTGCCACTCTGCCAAACAGAAAAAGAGAGTGAAGGGGTGGGGGGCAAGGGAAGAAATAAATCCTGCCAAAGTGAACTCATGCGAAGGTGAAGCCAAAATGCCCAGAGGTACAGATTAAATCCTCTTATTAATGTCCCAAATAGGTGTAAGCAAACTGCCCAAATAAGGTTTTGAACTGAAAGTTCAGGCTTGTGCTGGAAACACCCAGATTAGATATTGTTTGAAGAAAAGGATTCTGGTTTAGTTGTCTTGAATGAGCACTTGAAAATCAGATATCTTCCAATGAGAGCACATTTGAATGCAAGAGAAATGTTTCCAGGCTTTTCCAGTAACTGAAAACCCTTTGGTTGGTAATTCCACAACACAACAGGTAGATTGCAAAAGAATTTGCTTCTTTTTAGTTCCCGTTGTTCTCTCTTTATTTTTTTATGATTTTTTTTTTTTACTTTGATGTCTGTAGCAGCCATTTTAAAAAAATGGAATAATTCAGATAATTCTTTATTGGCCCCTGACTTTAATGAAAATTCACAGGAGAAAAAAGTCCTTATCTTAGACATAGCTGCTGACTTCCGATATCTCATTTTTCTCTCACAATAATCCCAGTGTTCAAAGTAGGTATTGTATTTATCATCTTTGTATGGAGCTGAATTTCACTTCACTTTTCTTTATGGTCTTATCACATCGTTTACAAACACTTTATCTCTGTAACTGAAAATAAATGAAATCCTGGGCTTTCGATGAAATGCTATGATGAAAAGGATGGTCCAAAAATCTATATTTAGATGACTGACTCCTGTTTGGAGAAGACATGATAAATGTTTCATGCATATAAACTGAAGGATGATGGATTTAATGATCATAGTCTAACGGGGAAGTGTTATTTTGGAATAATTAAGTGCTCTGTCATTTGCAAGTCTAAATAGTCCGTTGTTAGAGTGTGCTTTTGTCTGTCAACAAACCATTCCATTTCCTGAGGGTTATTTATCATTAAAACAATTGATACAATGGAAACACACCACCAGTTTGTGTTCTTAACAACACGTTTGGTGAGAACTTGATTTGGATCCATATTTCAGTGGTAGTGAATTGATGCATGTTTCTGCCTTACAGAAGAAATATATGACAAGAAGCATCACAGGACTGGAGAGATTTCTCATTGCAAGTGTTACATGTGATTTGTACTTGTTGTCCTTCCTAGAAATATTCTGAAAGTGTAAAATATTTGGAAGTATTTTACACTGGGGTGTGCTAACCAGATTCCAGCTGTTGATCCAAAAAGGTGTAAATATCTGCAGAGCAGAATTTGTATCTGCTGGCTCTTAAAGTTGCCCTGGACATCATCTCAGATGGTATCTCAAATGGACATCTTTGTTTAGACAGGTTAACCTCTCCATGAGGAATACCTCAGTGGGAAGTACAGTGTGCCTCTGCTATTTTACAGTAGTTCATATCTGCCTCAACAACCAAGACAGTTACAGGAGTCTTATTCCTCCCGTTGTGCACACACAGTTTTTATTGACTCTGAGTACAGAACTGAATATGAGTGACTTTTTTCTCAACATTCAATAGCAAAGAAAATAATAAGATATATAAGTGCTGGAAAGTAATATGAAAAAGGGAATTATTTTGACCCCAAAAAGAAAAGAAAAAAAAAAAATCAGCAGCTATATATTTGGTTGTGTGAGAATAGTGTCTGCAATTTAATATCATCCCAGCATGGGAAGGTATAAACAAAAGATAATTTGTATTTTAATCACAAAACCATTTCCTGGGTTGCATGGTATTTATAAACATTAGACCACTTCATATATCTTCTTGTCTCTTGATTCTAACAGCCAGCTACTTTTGACCATTCAATCCCTAACCACTTTTAAAAGCATTTGGTATCTTTTCTCCACGTTATAGATTAAGAACCAAAGCATATGGAGGTGAGGTGATTTGCTCAGGATCATTGATAATATTGAACCAAGGGCCTTGATCTCCTGACTCCCCACTCTGTGTTCTGGTCAGTGCAATGTCTGGGCAGTTCTGCTCTGTGAAATGTCTTGTCACACCAGTTTCTATACTTTGCCAGATATGAAAACCTTTTATCACAGTTCTGAGATGAAGCAACAGTTTCTCCTTTTTACTGGCCAGTTAATTACCTTTGCCACGAGTCTCTGCTTTGCCACAAGTCTCTGCTTTTCCACAAGCCTCTGCTCACACGTTCACAAGACTTGTGAAACCTACGAGTCAAGGAGAAAACTCAACGTGCACAAGAGTGGAAGCTCTGAAACACCCATCATTAATGATCTGCTCTGGGCTGCTGGCAGAAGAGAGATGCTAAAAGTATTCCCATAGGTCTAGAGCAGACATCAATGGTTCAGATCTTGACACAGCCCCCTGATACACTGTGGCATATAGATTTAAGGCTCAAAACTCTTTAGAGATTCTTCCAGCACTTTTCCCCATGAGAGAGTCTTCTGCATCACTGCTTTCCAGGTAATTTTCTTAATCCTGGGTGCAGACAACAAAGAATGTTTTCAGCAGACCCTTGAGAAAAGGAAAAGGGGAGGCAAGGGGAAGCATGTCTAGTCCTATAGAACTTTGAATAGAAGAGTACTCAAGCAACTGGTTGGGTTTTTTTTCTTTTTTAAGAATAAATCTGTTTTGGACTTTTTGTACAGAAGGACTTATTCCTGGTCCTAAAATACACTAAACCCTGATGCTAACTGTAGGTCTTGGTTTAATAAATGGATGGAATTTACCAGGCCTAGGTTACATTTTACTTCTTAAAAAGTATATTGGCATATTTTTTTTCTAATTGCTCCACTAATGTCTGTAAAGTTAGCAATTTTTTAGATGCATTATTGTACTGACAAATACCCTGGAGCCTCAACACTGCTTTCACCAAGTAATTTTGTTACAATAATATCAATTAATCTTATTTTTTCCCATAATATCCATTCCTCATTAATATAAGTTCTTTATTTATGGCAATAATCTATTCAATTCTATACTCCATAACCTAATTATCCAACAAAGCTAAACTTTGTTCCTTTGGAAGCAGACCACCCGGAGAGCCTGGGTTTCAACTCCACAAAACCAGGACAGTGCCATAGAAACTGGACACGCTTTGGGGAGCATCACCCTGAACTCAGAGCCATTATCCTCAGATTAAAGCCAGTAGGGAAGGCTGCTCCAATTGTCAACAAGCACAGCCCCTTAATGACAATAGTGTAGGATAAAGAACCAGAGGAGGAGCAACTGATCTGCCCCCTCAGCCCACCCTGGTTATGCTGAGGTTGCTTCTTAGATACCCTGGGGACTTAAGCAGAAGCCTGTTGTTGCCAGGGCGTTGCTCAGCTCCTTGCTTGTCCCACAGTGTAGACATTCGTGCTCATCTTCAACAGCAGAAATTGCCTCTTGCAAGGGAAAAAATCCTTGCTAGTCTCCCAAGCAAAAAGTGGTGAGATTTGGCTGTTCTTCCACTCATTGCTAGTACTCCAGGATCAATCACAACTTAGTTAAAGAAGACAAGGCCCAGAACAGCCCCTGCTGACCTCTGTCCGTACAGATATGAGCCTGTAAATACAGAAGCAAACAAATACCCTTTGAGTGCCATTAGTCACAGAAATTAAGAGGCTGAAATGTTCAAGTGCTTGCTCAAAATCAGACATTTTGCTGCTAGTTGCCTCTAAATATGGCATAAAGGGTAGGTCTGGAGGAGTGATTTCAGCAGCGAGAGACTTACCAGCAAACCCATTAAAATTATTTTCATGGCACACGGTGAATACTTTGAATATATCGAGTCAATGTTTCAGATAAATACATTCATATCCTATCAAGCTTAGCAATTTATTAGAGAATCTTTACCTAATTTGATGTAATTGATGTTAAAGCCTTTTTTCCTTTGCCTAAATATGCTGTTTGTGTATTCCTTTTAAATGAGGATAAGAAGCAGCGGATTTGTAAAAGATGTTTTTAATTGATTCCAAAGGGAATACCTACCATGAAATCTGCTGACGAGTTCTGTGGGGCTCTAGACTCCAATCATTCAGCATCTATATTTTTAATGACAAGATGCTGCAATGCTTAAAAATCTGAATTTAAATGATAAGCATGAAGATAATTAATGTCTGCTCTCTCCTAATGTCTTATCAATAACCACCAAACCTCCATTTAAGGTCAGGGACCTAAATGCATTGTCTTACAGACCCAAATTGCATGAAAAGCCAATGGGACTGGAGCTATTCTCAAGGTCTCTTAAAGCTCCAGTCAGACACAGCACGTTAAATCTTTGATTTTCAGTTACAGAGCAGAGATAATGGCACAATATATACAACGTGTCTCATGATTTGCTACCCCTGGTTATTTTGGCTTTTGTTCTTCCTGGGTTTTCACCCAGGTGGATATTCATTCAAAGTGAAATAGAGTCAATCATTTGGCCAGCTTCATGGTGTGTAGAACCCCATTAACTCCAGGAGAACTGGTTACATGACTGAAGGGTGCTCAGAATGAATAACGAACAGGCTTGGCATTTGTGGTGTGATTTGAGGAGAGCTTCAGGCTACAGGGAGCAAGACTCTTGGGATCTGCTGGTATTGATCCACTGTGAAACAACTGGGCAAGATGTTTAGCAACATAACTGTAAAACAAATCCAGCAGTGGTGTTGTGCATCAGGTAACTGTGGCTTGTTTTAATGAACACTCCCTATTACATTCTGTAGGTTCATCAGTGCAAACTGTGTATTTTATTAGGAGGTAAACGTGTAATCAGGAAGGCAGCCTAAAAGATACATAAGGTAATCCATCACTTGTCTTAGAAACTTAAGGACTTAGAAATTTTTCTTCTAGTTTTGGCTACTGCACTCCAAAAAGAGCTGTGGACTAATTGTGGAAAGCCCCAAGGAGAGCAACAGTAACAGAGGTGCAGAAAATCTGATCTATCAGGAAACACTGGCAGAAGAGGAGATGTAGAGACTCCACAACAGCAAGCTTCTGGTGAAAGTGAAAAGGAGTCTGAATGTTCTAGTGAGATACAAACCAGGGAAATACAACAGATTTGTTGGGGAGAATATGTGGTACCACTGGACTTCAGAAGGAGAATGCCAGGAATGACAAGCATAGTCAACGTGGTCTTTGGGCAGGAGACAGAGTAAATGAAACATCACAGTTGTTTTGTGGTGCTACAGTTCTGCAGCTCTGTAACTGAAAGATGTAAAAATGAAAATTGCCTTTGTGCTACTACATTTTTGCAGTCCCTTCTCAGATCTAGAAAACTACTGGAGACATGGACTTTACCTGTACATGGAATTTGAAAAAAGGTCCCATGTGCTGTTCAGTCGCTGTGTCAGGATCCCACCTATCACTGCAAAGCTATTCTGTGGCTAGCAAGTACCCCAGAAAAAACACTGTGTTCTATGGCTGTAGCTTAGAAAGTAGGGCAAAATATTTTGCTACTTCCACCTCAGCAAAGACAGATGGAGATGCACTCTACCCATGCAGGCATGAGCAGAATAGAAGTGACCTGAAGCAGAAGGCCTGTTCAGACTGTCTGGCTGTGAGGTGAAACAACAGTTTGCTTATTGCTTAACTCCTTATCTCCAAAATGTTTCCAAGGCCTTGAGTATTAGTCAGGTAAGGATCAGACAGAGTGTGCCTTTAAAGGGTGAGCAGATGGGCACATCTGTTTGTTTGACAGGAAAACGTATGTGCTGCTTGACCTGGCAAACATTTCTTGGTGCAGCAGTGGAATTGTACAAAATATCTCCGACCAACTGAGAAAGAGCTCAATAATCAGTATATGATGGTGCAAAGCCCACAACAAAATGAGTTGGATAGTTCCAGCTCAGTTACAGGAACATTGTTCAGCTTGATAACTCTGAAATTAGTTCTGCTACCTGTGCTAAATGACTCTGTCTTCCTGTGTTACTCGTGGAAGCTCTTTCTCCTTTTTCTTTCTTTTCTTTTTTTTTTCTTTGCCAATGGACCAAGTTGTATGAGAACACACTGACAGACACAAACCAGAGCCAGCATTTTCACAGTATTTTCTCTTTGTACCTTCTCCCTGCCTCTGATGACTATTTTAGCAGGTAACTGGGCACCTTTTCTTCTAGAGCAGAAGGTAACTCTTAATGACTCAAGCCTAGCAACTTCCCTCCAGTTTTAGCTGTCAGAATCACATCATGAAATTAGTTTCAATCTAAGCTTTAATTAAAAAACAAAACAAACCACATCACCTATTTTTATGTATCATAGTTTCAAAAAAGATATTTCCATCCTGTGTTTAATACCTGCAGTAAGATCTGCTGATAACCTCAGTATCAGTAGCATCATTGCCTAACATCAGACATTTGCAAGAAGATAACTAGCCCTATATCCTTTAGAAGAGAAAAACCTTTATCTTCTTTCACAAAGAGATCCTTGAGCTAGTACTGGCCAATCTGGTACAACACAGCTCTGAAATATTAGCTCTAGTCCTAAAAGCTGGGTAATTATATTAGCACTGTTCCATGCCTGAGGTAATAAGCTCTGCCTTGCTGCTGCAACTGCTGCACCCAAAGTGGTATCTGGCACTGGATCAGCAATAAAAGCCTCACCCAAAAAAAAAAATATTTTAGTTCTCTGTTCGTATTGCATTTTTACCCACAGAAGAAACAGACTGGGTTTTTGGAAGTCCAGAGTACCCAACTGTCCCTGTAAAATCAGTAGAAACTTTAATATTGCTGAAAATCAGACCCAGTGCCCATATCATGAGGGCATCTGGAATGCTAGTCATGCCAGTCTTGCTTACTCACAGAAGTGTCTCTGGATATTTTTACAAAATCTTCATTCTCAGCATTAAAATATGTGTTGCTATGGGGCATCTGTTTATGTTTTTATGTGAACTGATAATTACACTGGAGTTCCTTCTGTCTGTAAAAATGGTAGAGTTTTCCAATTAGCCTACAAACAATTACCAGTTGGATGTAAGGACGATCCTGATTTTATATGAGGAAAAAAAATCAAACCCAAATATATGGGATAAATCAGTGAGAGCAGTGATCCAGGAATTGCAAGCATGAATCATATGTTTGGCACGTGTGACAAAATACAGTTTTGTCCCTTTATAACCTTGTAAGCTCAGCTCTTCTCTGAGCTCAGGAGCCATAATACTATATTCACCTGTCAGCTCACAGACCTCAGAGCAAACTGTCCTAGACTGGGTGCATCTCAGCCTGCATTTCTCTGAGCAACAAATTCTGGGCAAGTGTTAGAAAGATGACATCACTTAAAACATAGAGGTAAATAGGTAGGTTTTATATGTTTGAGGCAACTCTGTTATGACAACCCCAAACCTCAATCACTGCAGAAATACAGTGCTTACTATGAATAAAAGAGTGAAAGTAGAATAAACCAAATAGTAGTTACATTTAACTCACCCACTGCAAATATTAACCATGTGAGACAAAATCCACAGGAACAGAGCATTTCTTAAGGTCAAACTTCTTAATGAGTGATATTTTTTTGCCCCAAAAACACCCAGGCACCACCACAACCACTGGTACAGCCGTTATTCCTTAACTGTCCCCTCACTTACACTCTCTTGGTGAACCCAGTCTTACTTCTCCCTGTGAAAGTACTCTGCCTCCACCAGCTCACCCCTCAAAAGCACTTAGACAGAAGCTCTCTGAAAATGTTACCAATGGTCTCACAGTTATATGAGCAATTTGTGATCCTGGATTTTTAGCCCTGTGCCATAGAGGGCCCCTCTGAAACTGAATGAGGATAATGCCTTTTCTGCAGAGCTGGCTGCCAGGTTTTATTTCCTTATGGCCTGGGTTCCTGACTTTAAAAAATCATGGATGTACAACCTATTTATTCTGGTTAGAGGTTTCAATTTGTGTCCAGTTCATTTTTTCTTTTAAAAAAGATAGGGTTCATGTTTTCTTACAGCTTCCCAACTTTGTTCTGTTCTGTGTCCGATGTAATTGCCGACAGATTAATGCCCATCTGTCACAGTTCCACACTGTTCATTTTTAGAGAAAATATTCTGTACTTACTCTTCTGGGTGTTACAACCTGAAAAGAACCAAATCCATAATAATAACATTACCAGAATTAGATAGATATCAATGACAAGTCAAGGAAGTATTACATATGCATATACATATGTGCTTTGAAACACTGTGGTTGGGTAGTGTAAATCACCAGTGGCTCTAGGAGAAGGGTTTGTATAACAGAAAGCACCCACAAAGCTAAGGGGCAAAGACCTTGGAAACACAAGGAAAGGAGGTGGCCAGAGATCCAGCAGAGAGATGGATGGATGGTCATGGATGCAGATGTGTGTAGCACCCTAATGAAGCTGCCTAGAACCAGCATAGGTGGAGTGTCTTTAAGATACATCTATGAGACAACTCTAAAAGCAATTGGTTGCTTTTATCTTGGACTTTGGAATCGGGTGTGCTCGGATCCTATCCTGAACTCCTGCCTCAGTGCCCTGTAGTAGCATGATAGTACTTACTACTATGATAATAGTCTCTTACTACCATAAAAACATAACTGTGTATCAGAACCTGCTTTGGCATGAACTGCTTGTCTGCTTTTGAGAACTGAATGTTAATTCTGCATGCAGCAGTGGGTGGAAGATGTAGGCAATCTAGGAAACTAAGTCCTACTGAAAATCTGCCACGAGGAAGGAAAACATCCTGTATCTTGCTCTCATCATCTAGCTGCATTTCAACCTCAGCAGACTAAGCACTTAACTGAAACATTTCTCTTTTCACCTTCACCATTGGGTAATAAGTTTTAAGTACCCAAACTTCTAGATGACCTCTAGGGGTCTCTTCCAACCCAAGGCATTCTATGATTCCATGTTTCTATCAAACAGGCTGTCAGGAATCTATTAGCCAAGAGGTAGCAACCAGATCTGTAACAGAGAAAGTTGAGCAATGGGTTGAAAGGATCACAACCTTTGTCTTGTCATCTTCAGGACATAGGAAAATAAATTCTCAGATGGAATCAGGGGTCTCACAATGGAATGTCATGGATCACATCCATGGACAAACGATGTTTTCCCTGTGTCATTAGAAAATGCAGAATGAATTCTTGAAGTGTTAATGTGAAGTGAGAAATTCAGTTAATAGTATCCAATGATTTCAAAATATGTGGCATTTGGGTATTTGAGTGTACAAGGCACGAAACCAAAGGTAGGGTAGAAGACAGAAAAAAAACCCCTGAAGAACATGAAGAAGCCGAAGAAACAAAAAATGGGATAATAAAATTAAAAATTAAAATAATAATTTTTAAACAGAATAAAAGAAGCTGAAGAGGAAACAAAAGAAAATGAAATAAAATTAGAAATAAAGCCCAAAAGTTGAACTTTGGGAGTCAAAGCATAAAGTAGGAGAAAATGAATCCAAGTAATATAACAAAAGTATTCTGAGCAGCGAAAATGCTGAAGTTTCTTAGAAAACAGGAACATAATATAGAAAAAAAAACAGTAAACAATTCCCATAAGAGGAAGCAAGACCAAAAAACAAGTGAAGTTTTCAAGTTACACTGGAAGATAAAAAGAGGAATCAGAGAACGATGATCACGTGCTGTATTACCAGGAAATCTGACAGTGTGAAAACATTTTTCCAAAAGACTTTCAGAAATACTTTAACTTTAGGAAATAAACATCAAAAATAGGTCTTGCACCAGTTGTACAAGAGGGGAGTAACTTCACTTGAAAGGAGATGTCTGGTATGACCCAAATTTTGCAGGATTTAATGAGAGTCCACAAGAATGTAATGCTCTCTCTTCATTAAGAGGAGAATGCAAATTAGGAACATGAGAAAAGAAATGATAAAGCCAGTGATCAAGTTAATTTCCAAACCAAGGACAAATGAATAAATCATTGTTGAAACAGAACTGGACACCAGTCATGTTAGAACAACTGAAAAAGAACTTAAGAATTCTTAAACAGGGACAGCATACAAATAGGTAGGAGAACTGGAGAAATATCCAGGGCTAAAGAGTGAAGGTTGAACTTTAGTTGACAAAGCAGCTCCAACAAAATCTGTCTTACTCAAAAATACAAAGTAATCCAAAAGGTAAAATATATTGAGGGAACTTGACAGGTCTGACTGTTCATTTAAGGTGCTGGTAAAGTTTTGGCAAGTTGTTTCACACTAAAGAATGAAGTATAAATTAAAATGACAAGGGAAATACACAAGAAAAGAAATTATTGGGGACTGTAGCCAGCTTAGTGACTGAGAACATTGGGGAATATTTATAAAGAGGGTTTTAAACTAACTGCATATGAAGAGCTAAACCAGTTTGAGAAGATGACTAAGCTCAGTAAATCCAACAATCATGAAAGTGGAATTTTGTGAATTATTTGAAGGGTTGAAGAAATTCTTGAAGAAGAACATGAGAGAAAAAAATACCTACCAGGCTAGTAAAGCAGGGAAAAAACTATTAAAGTGGTAACCTTCTCTAATCAATGACCAAAGGGTGAAAATAAACAAAAAACTAACATAGGTAAACAAGATAATGGATAAGACTGTAGTACAAACCATGATGTATCCAGCAACCCGGGTGAAAATATTAGCCTGGCCCTAAAAAGATCCTGCAGACAAAAGCTTGGTATGGCAAGAAAAACAGGAAAGGAATAGAGTGAAGAATTAAATGATTGATTGTTATTCTTAAAAGAAGGTGAAATCCACAGAGAGGAGCCTGCATATTTGAAGTCACTGTGGAAAGAGGAAAGGTTTTTTTCAAATGTAAAGTACTGTACAAATCAACTTTAATATTCCTTTGAATGTAAATTTTTGAATTGCCAGCTGGAAAATACCTTGGACTAAACACATGCAGACAATGAATCAAAAAAGACATGAGTACAATGGAAAGAGACTCAAGTACTTCATTGAGAAGTGTAGGGGTAGTGAGTGGAACATTCAATAATATAGATTTCAGATTCATATTTAACTTATTTGCATTTCTCATTGATGGGCAATGACATGACAAAAGCATTTCTATAGAGAAATGGGATTTTACATATTTTAGAACATATCAGAGCCCCATGTTCTTTCTAACATTCATTTCTGCATTTCTTTCAAGTGTTGTAGGAAGAGCAGAAGAATCCCTCTGTATTATTACCTGACTTGTGTGATGTGCTGCTATGCAAAGCTTGTTAAAAAATATATCATTTCCAAGATTTAATAGAAGGGCACATGCAGAAATGTCTGTAAGTTTTCTATCAGAATGTTGCACACTCTTACATGCAACTTTACAGCATTGTGGTTGGGAAAGTAGAGTGTTTGTGCAACATACTGGGAATATTTAAAGCCATGTACATATAAGTTAATGGCCTCACATTTGTCTTAAGAAAATACTAAGACATAGAAGAGGCCATAAATTCCTGAACTGTGGAGATATAATCAAACCACTACAAATCTGTGTGGTATGTAAGCATGCTCCAACTCAGTAGAAAGATCCTTTTGTTTTCAAAGGAGTTAATCAAGTAACTTTAGAGATGCCCAACAATTGTTCTCTTGCTTCAGGAAAACAGCAGCAAATATCCATCACCATGAAGAATCACTCATTGCAAAAGTTATCTTTTTTGGGTCTGGAGAAGGCACACACGTTATGTACTTTGTCATGTGGTATCTTGGCAGTTGGACTGCACTTTGTAATTGAAAACCAAACTTTATCCAAAGACATTTGGTACTCTGTACACTCAGTCGGGTGGATCTGGGTGCATAATCAAACATAAAATGCTGCCATTACAGTCATTGAAAATCACACAAAACCCTTAGCCTCGGTTTAAACTACTCCAGCAAAGCAAATGGATGGAAGAAATGATGGGGGGGAAAAAATCTTTGTCTATAGTGAATTATTCAATACCCATTTTCCAACAAAATTAAAAGAAGACTGAACAAATCCACCCAAATGTCACAACATGGGCATCACAACTTGAAACAGTATATTGGTGGTTTTTTAAATGGAATTATATATTTTACAGTTCCACAGCTTCTAAACTACTACATGTATTATTTCATCAGCTTATTTTGTTGCTAACAATGAAGAATGAGATCCTGCTCTGTACCACTGGACTTGATGATCCTAGAGGTCCTTTCCCACCATAATTATACCATTTAAGTCTTTATCAAAAAAATGTTTGTGTTACAGCAAATACTTATCCAAAAGTCAGTATCTGCTGCGACCAGACCAAAGCATTCAAAATAAACCTTCCAGTCAGCAGAGACATATCAACAACCAGACAACACAGGTCAGGCAGTGTGTGGCTTAGGCAGCTGAATCATAAAACCACAGCTACCTGAATATGTCCCTGTAGAGCAAGAGATGGTTTCATCTGTACAGTACCAAATTGAAACCCCTTAACATGGCAATAATAAGTCCCTATAAATAAGATAAAATATTTTGTATATCACGGGTGGGCAGAGCAAGCTATGGGTGTCTCCAGGACAAGGCTATATGAAGCAAAAATCAATTCCAAGGCTGCAGCAGAGACCCCCAGGAAAACCAGGGAGCAGAGACCTTGGAAGCAGAGAAAGAGGAGGGGCCAGAGACCCAGCAGACAGATAAGTGGCCACTCATTTAACAGCATAACAAAGCTGCCTGTAACAGGGAGCATACGTGGGGTGTTTCCAAGGGGTATTTATTAGAAGACTGCCCCAAATGCAACTGGTTGCCCTTAGTAGCCCACGCCCACTACATGGTTAAACATTGTCTGAGTGGCACCTTTAAATGGACCTGTGGTTTGGTGCTTGGTCTAATGTTTTGTTAATCGTATTTGGCTGGTTTTATTTTGAGGACTGGCTGTTAAATTTAGGTGCATGAGAAATGACTGACTGAGGAGATAGATTAGAGCTCTGCTTTTTTTTTTTTTTTAATGCTTTGTCTTGAAGTCTGCAGTTTGTGAGGCTGTGTAGAGCAAGAAATGCAGAGTTCCAAGTATGAATGTTAACCTCAGAAGGCTGGTCACCTCAAGACAAGGACAGATTTGATGGGTTCAGAGGGCATCCAAATGAAAACACGCTGTTCTAGTTGTGGTGAGGCCATTTGCTTTGGCACTATTCATTTAAGACTACTTTATCATCTCTTTGAGGAACACTGTGTTTCCGGAGCATTTAATGTGATTGCAGGGATGTTTTAAAACAACTCCCAGTATGAAATGGAATCAAAGAAGCTCGTGGAGTTCTTCAGCAGAGACAAATCCCTGTTGAGTTATACAGGAGCGTGTTATAAATTAACATGGAGTGTCTGAGCTGTGCCCAAATGTCCATTGCTAGTCAACTTTCTTTTGTGGTGGATTGATCTGTCTTCTTCCCAAGCTCAGCATTCATAAATTGTTCTGGAAACCACCAAAGTTATTTGAAAAGCCATATAAATTTCTCTATGCAAAATGTCTGTTTAACAAGATTGCCTCCTTGAACTTTTCACATGATTCTGACAGCCACTTTCATTAACTAATGGAAGTTTTATAGAGGATTTTCCCACTACTCCCAAATCACTGTTTACTATTATTTTATGGAGAGTATTTCACAAATGGAGTCTCTGAAACAAAGGAAGAGATGTTTGGTGGTATCCCCAGGCTGCTGTGTGGCTTGTTGGCGAGGCTGCCCTAGAGACAGCATGCAGGAGAACCCCAAACCACATGGACTGGGCTTCATCTAATGGCCCCACCTACATAAGAGTCAATTCAATAGTCATTAGGGTCATTGCTGAGAAACTCCTTTTGTGTTAGGTCTGCTTGGATTCAAACTAGGGAAAACAGAAGTTTCCATGAGGAATTGTTTGTTATTGCTGGTTCAGAGAGCAAAAGGATGAGGGGGAGAGGGTTTGTAGTTGGGTTTTATGTGTAGTTGGGTTTTACACTGATAGTGATCATTTACAAAGAAGAGAGGGGGTGAAGGAGTAAGACTAAGTGGTTAGGAAGACATCTGAGGCTTCCTGTGCACAACATCCATCATGTTGTAGCTGGATGTGTTTGGGGACTGATCAGGAACTCACAATTTTCTCAGCTCACCATGCAGTGAAAGCACTCACTTGATATTTTAGGAAACATCTCGTGTCTTCCATCTGGAGAATCCCTGGGTAATTTTATACTAAATGGTTGAATTCCCTTAGGACGAGAAGTAAAGATGTTTTCAACTGCTTGATGAGAAAAAAAAAAAAAAAAGAGTAGAAAGGACAAAAAAATATTTGGAGGAAAGAAGAGACAGCTCAGTGTAGAGCAGCATTTAGAGAAGCAGGAAAGATGTGTGAGTAACAGAAGTGAAGGAATGATTTATTTATCTTTTCTTTTCCAAGTTATATGTCTTTGTGAAGTCTCTGTTCTAAAAGACAAACCTCAAGTTTGATTTGCCATTTTTCATTTTGTGAAGGTTCATATTTATTTTTTTCAGAGAAAGACAGCAATATTTCTCCTAGCAACTAAAGATTTTTTCTCCAACAAGTTATAAATGTGAATTAAAATACAATTGTGAAGTTCTTTGGCTTTGCACTTTGGTGAAAAAAAACTCAGTTTTTTGCAGGCAAGCATCTTCTTTCTGAGCACTGAAAACATACTTTAAAATATCTTTTTTACATTTTTTAGCAGAAAAAAGTAGCTTTAGTTCCCATCAAAGTTCCAATATTTCAAGGAAGCTTTAATGTTGGGGGTTTTTTAATGAATCCAAAAGAATATTTTGCACATTCCCAAATGTGACATGGTGAACAATTGTCAACTTTTGAAGCTGGGTTATCCTCCTGAACACGGGTCGTCCAAGGTCAATACACTATCCTTTGCAGTGACAAAGTGAAGCTTATGATGAATCATTTCTACACATGGGATAAAGGCATTAGAATGCATTTTTCTTCCAGATGCACTCATTAAATTACACAAAAATTAGTAGGAGAAAAAAAACCCTCAATCTTGAGACACGTGGAATGTCATGGCTGTAATGGAGATGGCTTGTGCTTAATTCCAGATTGAATTTGATAGAGTGGTTGTACATTGTTGACTGAAAACTGTTTGGATTCTGGCTGTGTGGTTTCACAGCAGCAACCTTCACTTTAATGCATGCTGGCGTGCCCGTAATTAAATTAAATTCCTAAAAGAAAGCTTATTTTAAAAACTTTTAATTTCTCTTTTGTTTCTGTATAAATGCTATCATTGCAAATTTCCAGCACATAGCTGACACAGCAGGAGCCAGGCAACTAAATAGGCACTTCTACCTCCAGAGCCCTTAAATTGCCTATTGTTGAGGCACATCATCTACATCAAAAGGACAGAATTCCGGCAGAGTACATCCTCATTCATTACTGCTGCAAGTGAGGAGATGCACGATCAGATTACAACTACACTATGTAAATGCAAAGGATCAGAATAGGACCTCAAAGACGTGTGCTCTGGGCTTCTGGAGGAAAAGAGTTCCTAAATGTTATGCAAAATAATATATGGCATGTAATCTTCTAAGAGTTGTAAAGGAAAATGTCTTCTACTTTATACATTTAAAGGGAAAAAGTCTTTTGTTCTTCACATTGGACAGAACTTTTATCCTTAAACTGTCAAGATGATAAAGGCATCAGCATACATTTAAATTCCTTACCTGGAAAGATGGTAAAAGATGTATGCAAAAGAAAACCAGAGCGCATGAGAAATTTCTTGACACTGGGTCTGTTCCATGGAATAAAGCTAATATAAAATGTATGATTTTTTGAAGTTAATGCTATTGCATGATGAGGTCAGGTAGCAAGCAAATCCAGACAACTGCAGGCTTTTCTTTTTTAATAAGAAAAGGAGTTTTTTTAGATAGAAGGTTTTTTTTTTTTCCTTTGCTTTTGCTTATATTGATGGACTGTGAAGGTCAAAAAGAGATTGATCCACAGAGTCCAGTAAAAGTTAGAAGTAATTTAATTACAGTTGTCCAAATCTGAAATATCTTCTAATCGGATTATATACTTATTTCTTGAGGGACAGTGTGCAGGTATCTATATTTGCTATAGAAAGCTACTTTTTTTCTAATCTATAAGGCCTCAGTTATCAACTCATATTTGAGAAGAAGAATGAGAAAAAAAAAAAAAAAAACCCCAATATTTTTCCACAGTTAAAAAATAGATATTTCTATTAGTTTATATTTCAAATTAAATACCTATATATATATGTGTGTGTGTATTTGATTATATCATATCTCCATTACATCAAATAGTCTTGTTGAGGCCAAGTAAGCAAAGATTGGGTAGATGTGTCATGTGAGGATATATTTTAGTGCTGTGCCACCTCCCTCGTGTGATTCATCATAACGAAGGACATACTCTGGGACATTTAAAGAGATGTAATTGTGTCTAACTGTCCTAAGATGAAATGGACAAAATGTTTTCCGTGAAGAGGAAGACTGTCATCCATCAAAGATTTTTAATCCCTGCTTTGCCATGGTCATCCTTTTAAGGTTTGAAGCGTACAAAATGCACATTACCTGTGAGGACAAAAAGCAGAGGTGACTCTTAACTGTGAAAGCAAATGAGGCATCATGTGAAGGTGAACACGCTGCCAATGAGAGCAAAGAGGCTGGGAAGCAAATTGTAGTATCCACTGAAGGGCAGCACAGTCTGCCTCAGTCCTGAGACAGAAAGGTCTTCTTCCCATCACCCCAAAATGCTGCAGAGGTTTCTAAGGATGCACCTCATCCTCAGATAAACATTGCAGCCCTTCCTAGCACTGGAAAGTGCCCAGTAGAAACCTTGAGTAGCAGGTGTGGTAGATCTGGGTGTACAGAAAGCACTGAAATGTGGGTGAATCCCTTCCTTTCCCCGTGTCTATTTGTCACACCAGAACAGAAACAAAGAAATGACTTACTTTTTTTTTTTTTTTAAGCCATTGAGTCATATTGTTTAAATATCCCTCTGTTTCATTTCTAGAATCAAGAGTCAGAAAGAGCAGTGCTGAAACTCCGTGTGAAAAGACTATTCTTGCAGTTCTGGGAAATACCATCATTATCTCTTGCTGTGAGATCTGGAGATTTTTTTGCTGACTGAGGAGCTCTGGATGTTCTTCAGATAAGTTTGTCTCAAATCTTCACTCTAAGATCCACCCATTAACTGGTTGGGCTTTTGAAATACATCAAAGAATCATCCAACTCTGGTAGGGTCTCCTTGACGTGAATATTTGCAACACTGCTTTGAAAATATAAATATGAATGGACTGGTGGTGTTAGCCAACATGATTAAGATGCTCCCTAAATCAGCACAACCACTGAATTGCCCGCAAATGGCACAGAAATTATTTTATTTTGATAAATAAAATATCAGAGATAAAAAGCCCCGAGCACTGAGTGTTGTGCCTCCTGAGCTTTTACATTTTACCTTCAGTGAGCAACTGACTCAAACAGCAATTAAGGACTTACTTTAAGCAAGAACTTAAGTTCCATGTGCTCAAGCATTTTGCCAAGCAGGAATGAGGTTACCATATGCTTAAAGATTTGTCTTGCTATTAGAGAAAGAATGAATATCTGAAATTTATATCCTTGCAAATCCCATCTGCATATAACAGTTTTGCAAATCAAGAAATGTGCTGTGCTTTTTGGAGCCTGCTGCATCCTGGAAAACAGATAATATATTCTTATTTTCACTGAGCAACTGAATTTCTTGGAGAGTATTGGGAAGACTATGCATTCCTGATGATAAATATGCCCATGTGATGACAACTAGTTTTACCTTCAATGCTTTCCTAGATAGAGATTTTTTTTTCTAAGCTGCTAATAATACAGTTCAGTCTCCCAGAGGGGGGAAAAAAATACTTTCCTAGGAGTTGTGTTGGTCCATGCTGAATGAGGGCTCTAAGAACAACCCCTGTGAGAAGTCACACGAAGGATTTTTAGCAAAAAAAAAAACTAAAAGGCCAGCCTGAAAGAGTTTACACAGCTGCAAGTGATAAAATATAGCAGCCATGGCAACCCAGTCTCCAGTATTCTGATAATGCATCAGAAATTAGGCTATTAGAATTATTAATTCACATTAGTGGCTATTAAAATTACTACCTGCAGGTTCACAGCCTGCAAATCCTTTTCTATTTCTAAGAGAAGGTTCAATTGCAGAAGGAACCTTTTTGCTAAATAGGTGCACTGCATTGTATGCTAGACATTATGGGAAGTCCAACAGATAATAAAGCTCACATTGAGCTTTATGTAGCTGCTTTGTAATGCAGGGGTAGCAGATGTAATACTTTATTCTTTTAATGATGGCAAAGAACCAATACAGCCCCAGTAGCAGTAAAAATAACTGGACTCTTAACTGGTTCCCTGGAAATCCAACTCGAAATCCAGCTTACTACAGGGTTATTTCATTAAATAGCAAGTGACACACAAAATATTCCACTTTGGTATGTAATAAACAAAGGCGACAGAAAACAGCAGTAAAAATGAGCCAGACCCATAGGAAGGTTTGTAGAGACTCTGTGGTGAGACTCAGGGAGTCCAGCAGAGATTTGGCTACATCCTTTCCATCCCCCATTAACTTAACTCAAAATGCAATTGCATGCTGTTTTAAGTAAAAGAAGAAACACTATTACACCAAGGCCACAGCGGGAAATAATCAGGGGGAACAGCAACATGGCAGAGAAAGAACATTTTATTTATGGAAATGAGCAGAAAAAGTAACACACCAGCTAGAGGCAGCCAAATAGGTACCAGTAAAAATAACAAACAAGCAAAGAACACGAGCTTGGATCACAACCAGTGTTTAGGAATTCACATCCCAGTCTAGCTCTTTTAAGATCCCAAGTACCAAAAATGGGTATGACATCCATTGTTCTTTCTAAAAATTCTCCTCCTCAGAAAGGGGAAAACAAGGGTGACTGCAAAATGGAATGCAGCATGTCCCCATGGGCTAGGCAGCCACATGATGTAGGCACCCACAATGGGGCTTGGGTAGCCTTGCTGCTGGACACTCTTTCCCCCTGCTTGCCACTTAATTCCAGCCTGAATTCCTCAAGGACTTTATCTTTTTAACGAAGTTCCACATGTGCCTACAGACATTTCTCTCTGTGTATCCATTGCTTATTTCCTGCAAAACTCTTATCAGTAATGCCAACAGGCAGCTGGAAGTAGAGCTTTATCCACCTAAGCTTCCTTCTGAGCATGGAATAAGGCTTTCAACAAATACAGACACTCTTCTTTTCAAACACGGTGGCAAATTCTTTCCTAACAAATAAAAAAGTGTTAATACTTAAAGTAAGGAATTAAAAGACCCAGGGTTGATTTCTTCCTGGGGAAGTTCAGATGCCAAACACTGGATGTCCAGGTGGAAATCTCCCCAGCACTCTTGAGGTTGTGCCTGGAAAAGTTTGGTTTAATTAGCTGTGCCACCAAAAAAACCCACCAGTTGTGGGTGTCCCTACAGTGTTGAGAAGACAAACAAAGAGATTTGGTTTAGTGTGGCCACCAAAATTAAAGAAATATCTCTGGGAATGCCAGAAAAAGTTACTGATGGTCCTCACAAGAGATGACCAAGTCACAAAAATATTTGTCAGTGACTTCGTAAGATTTCCAAGGACTACTATTCCGTGGTATCAGCACCCTGACCTTTCTCCATCTCTCCTCAGGCATCCAGATAAACTCTGGTGGATGTGGCATTATTCCTACCAATAACAGTATCCCTGCACGACTTCATGCATGAGCAGAAGCATTTGTTGTTTCTTTTTCACTACTTGCTGCTCATCAGCTCGAGTTCACGTCAGCAGGATGACTCATGTGCTTCTGCTTAATGCTCAGTTGAGTGAAGAGTGAAGCAGAGCCTGCTGGGGCCTGCAGAGCCCAGCTTGGCAGTGGGGAGGGGAGAGGAGAACAGCTCATGACCCACCAAGAGCTACTAGCTGAGCTGCCACGAAGTCCAACAACTGGCAAGTGCTCTCCCAAGTACTGTCAGATATAAACACACTTTCCTAGTTCACTAAAATAGCATCTTTTTGCCAAAGAACTTGCTATCTCATAAAAAAATGGTCTGGCAGGAGTGGTTTGGTTTGGACAACGTTGTGACAGAGCCCTGACCAGGGCTCATAGATTTGCCAGCCCATCAAGTCTTTGTTGGCAGTCTCCTTGGGTTCCTGCAATTGCATCCATCCAGCTTCTCCACAGTTACTGGAGAGCATCCCTCAGGAGAAGGGCCCATCACCAAATACCTTCTTTCTTTCAAAAAAAATTATTTTTCTTCCTTTTTCAAATTATAAGTAGAAAAAAATAAACTAAATATGAAACTCTTCTACAAAGCAAAACTGCATTTCTTCGTACAGTTTGTATATAATGGACTAATGAGCAGTTCTTTTCCCCTGCATTAGAAAGGGGATTTTTAGGAAACACCTGAAAGCAAGAGACAAAAGAAACTTTGCAGAGGCTGGCTGGGGAGATTATGTGAATTAGAGCAGGCAAAAGAAAATTGTACGTAGTTAAGAATAGACAAAAAAACACAGATGGAGACCCCAAAAAGCAGGAAATAGTGGAGGTGATAAAGTGTTTCCCTTTTTCTTCTCACCCACACTGAGTGCATTTGCAGAGATATCAGTGCAACAGGATGAGCCCCCTAAAAATGCACCAAAGTACTTATCCCAGGAAGCAGCCCTGTACTGGAAGAAGAGAAACAGACCCAGTACCCAAATACATTATTATTCCTTACAAAAAAATGTCTACATTTCAAAGCAAAAGTCCATCTTTAGAGTAAATGTAAGTGGACAAACGTTGATGGATACATGACTAAATTCTTAGTGGATCAAGGGAGACCAGCTCAGCCACTGCACTGGTTGTTCCAGCCACGACCCCCTGGGAGATGCTCCCCATGCCCTGCACGTCCCTGCTCCAGACTGGCTCTGTGGAGGCTTCCACAGCAAGAAAAACTTTCCCCAGGGATCTATTTATACCAACTGTGTCATCTGGCAACGGAGTTTAAAATTATTTGCCTGTATTTCAACGTTTTCTGTGTGTTTTCCTCTTTTGAAGTCACTAAAAAGGCACAGCTTCCATACATTGCCGATTGCCTAAATGACTGCTGCTACTTTTAGTCATTTTTGATTTTAACTTAATCTCATATTAAAATCTAAATGAGGGATGATTTCAATTTCTTCTTGGAGGCTGTGAGGAACAGCAATGTGGGACTGTACCAGCTGCAGCTTTAGAGCTTTATTTGGAAGGCTACAAGGACACACTTTATTTCCTTATGGATCTCAAAGGCCTGGACTAATTAGTACTTATTAGAAAACAAATTAGAAATGCATTTTATTTCTCCATATGGTGAAAGCAGGAGCTACAGTAAAGGGATAGGATATCAGAAGAACGGAGGCAGTGATTTGCAATGTATAATTTACTTGACTAATTTTGCTTTTTCTTTTATGCCTATGCATTGTCTATGAACAGGTAACAACTGTTATGGAATGTAGCCATTGTTCAAAGCAATTTGTCAAATGATTTTTGCTGTGTAGCTCATCTGTGAACAATTCATCACATGTATTTGATCACTAAAATTCAAAATCATAGTGCCAAATATATATATATATGCAGGTATCCTATTTTTTTTAATTAGTATTTGATATTGTGGATACCACTATGTGCTTGATTTGAGTTTTACATTTTCTATCAGCATAAATTCTTCAAAATTAACTTAAAACTGCTTGATTTCCAGTAAAATTGCTATGGAAGAGAAAACTGTCACTACCAGGATTAGATGAATTCACAGGAGCTTAGACCTTCTCCTCAGTGCTTTGTGAATGCTTCTCCACTTTCTGCATGTAGAAGGTGATCCTGACAGGTGAGTAAATGCAATTAAAGCAAAATTATCTTTAACAGTTAATGAATACCCAGGAAAAAAAAGAAAAGTGATCCCAGTAGCTACTGTCAGAGACACCTTATGGCAACTCTGTCATACACTAGTGCTGTGTTTGTAAAAGGGGGGAGCTTCAAGCAAGTTGAGGCTGGAATTAAGAGCTGTTTGTTTTTCCTTGAGAACATTGGACATGGGAACACTGATTGCTTTGGTGACCTCCTTCTCATCCTAGGGTGTCTCCAGCACTGACACCTGCAGAGCACCACCACACAGACAGCTACCTGCTGGTGATGCTGGAGGTCAGAGCACCCCAAATTCACAGCTCTTACCTCTTTTTCCAAGCAGGACACCAAGCTAAATCCATGCTTTTTGGACCAAATATAACCTTGGGAATACTCATGGTGCAGAAATTGCCACATGCCCGAAGTTCAGGTCTTTCATTTCTAATTAGACTGCTATTTAACAGGCTGCCACAGCCTCCCAACCACATTTGTTGTCATGGTGTGTGGAAAGCAGCACTGCCAATCTGCTGGGAGTGTTTTCAGCATGCCCACCTACAAAAGAGGGTGACTTGGGGGCAAAGTGCCAAATTTCTTCATCCCATACAATTCCTCCCATTTATCCACTCTGGGCAATTTAAAACAGAGCAAATTATGCTCAGATAGAAGTGAATAGAAGTAATTACAACTAGATTCGTGCTGATCAAGCAATTGCATGAACAATTGATTCCAGATATTCCTCTTAGAGCCCCTACACCTGGCTGGCTGTCATCTTTAGACCCCAGCACATGGATCTATCCTGTCCCATAAGTCAGATATTTAAATCCTTTGGAAATAACTCTGTATCATTCACATAACTAAATGCTGCAAGAAAGGGCATTCTATACATCTGCTGGTAGGAAGAAATGTAAAAGACTCTATGTAACCATGATGATTTGGGAGGAATTGATTTTATCCCTGGATTAAATGTTTTTGTTCACTACTCAGAGATTCCAGTCAGACGTAATCTGTTTTATACCACTGATAAGCAAAGGATAGCAGACCTATTATCTTGCTTAAAATGTTTTTTGGCTAGAAAATGCATCTAATTTGTATGATGTATTGCTCCATTGATTTTATAGAACTACATACTTAATTTATACAACCCAAGGATGCATGGGTCATATGTGGCTTTTCAAATTATGAAAGAATTTTTGACTTCTTGTTTTTCCTTGTTGATTAACTCTACTGCCAGGACAGAGCTCCCATTTCAACCACCTCCTTTAACAGCACTTTGCTAATCTACAGGTAGTTTAGAAATTCTTTTCTCTCTTTGAAAATGTCTTCTCCAATATGTTCCACATTCAAAGCTGTATTTCAAAGTGCCACTTTAATCCTTTTTATCTTTCTGATAACTCAGTGTATTGGTCATTACTTGATTATTCTGGTCACATTTCACCATTCTTCACCGAAATCTCAGTAGAGAAAGAATGCTTTAGGCAAAATAAACCCTGAACTTTTGTGTCATCAAAACCTTAATGTAAGTATATTGAATACAGACTGCACAGCTTAACCTAAAATCATAAGAAATACATTCACTTTTGTTTGCACCAGCACAGAAACGGGAGCTTTTGTGAAAAAGAAATTTCATTTTTCAGTGTTATTGCTTATGACCACATTACTAAAGGTAA